>JAVDPK010017432.1:0-13028 GCA_034780415.1 Cichlasoma orientale | reverse complement strand
TGATCGATGAAATTACCAGCTGCGCCCGAGTCAACGAACGCAGTGGTCTCGATCCGTCGGTGGCCCATGAGGATTGTAAGATCTCGGGGATATTAACTCATAGATTGATTTGTTAATCAAATTTTGGGGAATAATCTTACATAAAAAAATATTTCCTTTACATTAGCTCTATGGTTAATCTATGCAAATGAGCTCAAAGAGTCATAAGTCTGAAGCATGAAATACACTTAGTTAATTAATATGTCCAGCATCTTAATCAATAAGTATATTTAAACAGTTACTTTAATCTGTGGCCAACAAACTAAAGAACTATAGGGGTTTCCTATCTGAGCAGGGTAGCTTTAGGATCTATTGGCAATGTTGACTTTCCAAAACACAATACACAAGACAGTTGGTTCTTAATAAATGAAACACAATTTATTTGTTGAAAACTAATCTACTATACAAACACTACTACCTAGGATTATATACGCGATCACACTCATACACACACACATTCATTCACACTGTCTGAAGATGGGAAATGAAGTTACTGCAAACCAAAGGTATTTGCTACTACTGCTCAAAATCACAACCGGCAAGGAACAACTAAGCAGAGATTATTAGCCTTAGAGTCGAATCTTAGTTATACACCATCAGCGAGAAGGAAATGTTCATGTTACCAAACTCAGCGGATGTGCGCGTCTGCTGTGCTCTGCGTTGCTCGGATTGGATCTTGGGTTCCAGGTGTCGTTGCTGGTTGGTCGTTTGGCAGTGCGGCTGAGCTGTTCGTTGGAATGAGAGCGGCTACCCGATTGGTAGAAAGTTTCTCTGAGTCCTCCGGACTTTGCAGGTACCGTCTCTCTGGGATGCGTTGGGTTGGTGGTCTTTGTGGAGAAGATGCACCAAGTAGATGTTTCTTTCGGACGCACGAACACAGATGGAGATGTTCACGTCCTTTTGGTCCAAGCGCACACTTTTTGGCACTGTGTTACACGTTTTAAACCTGAGGAACTATGTCCCGCCCAGGAAGTGTAAAGGCCAATCCGTGATCGTCACGGGCGGTCTCTTCCCTGTGATTGGTTTCCCTCAAATACATATTCTGAATATATTAACATGTACTTGGCACAGTTCGGGAGAGGAGGTGACAAAAGTTTGATATCTAACGTTGATAAAGTTTAATAACTTATTTCTGATCGCAGATATCAAACACCCATGCTTAAAAAGGGATTCCCCGTATTAACCGCTATATTTACATGTCAAACATGCCTTGGTAACATCCCGTCTACGTTTCATTCATTCATTCCTCCATTCATTCGTCATCCGAATACACACCTACACATTAAACGATAGCATACAGAATTCCTGGCTGAGATATGCGATATACACATTGGCTTCTGATAGAAATTAACACATTTAAGAGTCTTTTCCAGATGTTGCACACTTTTCTCTACCCCATTGTTCGTAAGACTGAGAAAAGCGCGCGCTCTCCTTTGGAATGTGCATGCGGGAGTGTGTGGGTGACCCCGCAGATTCACGTGCAGAGTTTCCCAGCCCATGAATTAAGCTATTGTTTATGTAAATGGTCCCTGTCCTGAGTTCGCGCTGCTGGATGTCAAAGTTCACACTCGAAAAGCCAGATGGTTCCAACCGGGTGACTCCAGCGTCTGTACGTTATTGCATTAGTGTCAAAAAAGAGTCACTGGAGTCCATCACTCCTAGGTTCGTGGCGTGGTCAACACACAGATAACTCTTTCTTGGGCCGTAAAGGTGCCAGGGGGTATTTTCCCCCCTTCCAAGAGCGGGTGTGGTAGAGACAACGTGGCGCCAGTGGCTAGCGTTGATTCCAGTCTCAGTGAGGAAATTTAATGTGTGATTCTGCATATTCTACGTGGTTGGTTCCCCACAGTCCCCCTTTTGCTCGTCGAGGTTCCCGGCGAGAACGTCGGCGGGCACTGGAACAACAGGCACAAAGAGAGAACAAGAGAGAGCAGACACACAGCAACACAAACACATTTCACTGCTCACTGACTGGTGGTGCAAGGTTGTGGACGCACTGCCACGTACTGGCTAGAGTGAACTTGTGACGACTGGGAGTCATCGTTTGGTTAGTCGCGGGTTAGGTAACCTTGGCTAAATTTTGCTGTCGGGATTCTGACGAGGGGGTACAGGCATAATCTCAAACGGGTGGCTCAAGTCCTCAAGTGGCTCTTGGTCTGCTTTGCTACGATGAACACCCCCTTTTGTTTCTTTGGGACGTCCGACGTACACTCGTTTGTGGAGGTGGACGGTAAGGGTCAGAGTCGCGCTGTAGCGTACGACAGTAAAGATGCGAGGTGCTGCGTCGGTGGCAGACTAAGCCCAAATGATTGGCGCACTCGTGGGTGGCAGTAGCCATAGCTTTCTAAGCGATATCAGCCCGAGTTGGATTACATTGCGTTCCTTGCCCTTAATCCTTTCGTTTTCTGGATCAAGGAGGAAGGAAGGTCTAATACTCGTCCGTAAGGTGATGTAGAGCCGAATCGTCAATAGGGAGAGTCGAGCCCCTAGGGACATCGATCTGTGAAAATTTTGACTGGGCAGGATAATGCGGGAGGTAGTGGCATTATCGGTGACCTGATTATTGAGGGAACAATTGGCGGTAAACATCAGGTTTAGTGGGATTGCCTAGGTTACTCAACACGATGTTACGGGTTGACTTACGATGCTTTGGTAGACAGAGTCAATCTCAATTTCAGGACCTGCGGGTAGAGATGGATTAAGTAAGGGAAAGAGAGAAAGAGAAACGGGAAAAAGACAGACAACAAAACAGACAACACAGGGGACACAAGGACACATATTGAAGCTGGGACAACAACATAAGTATCACATGTGTGGGATGGCTCCTCTCTACCAGTGTTGATTCTAGTAGTGCGGCTGAGGAGGATGTGTAGGTGTTGTGTTTAGGTAAACTAGTTGTGTGTTTCCCTAAAGCTATGGATGTGGTATCAGCGTGATGAGAGTATGGGGTTGTCGGCCTGTGTCAGTGGGCTTGGTCCTCCCCCTTTTCCTGTCGCTTTGAGCCCTGGTGTCTCTTTATCTGGTTCCGATGGACCCATCGGAGGACTGGCTCACTGCGCCCTTGTCTGATCTGGATGCGATAGGCCACCGGCGAGAGCTTGTCTGTGATCTCGTGGGGTCCTGTCCAGCGGGGTAGCAGTTTCTTTGACAGGCGGGTAGGACTGTTCACCCGTGGCTGGGCGAAGTTGTAATACCACACTTTGTCGCCGACATTGAGTTCCTGATGTGAGGCCTTCTTGTCATAGTAGGCCTTGCGACCTTCCGCGTTGCTTTGGAGCTGTTGCTGAGCAAATGCAAAAGTCGCTCTCAGGTGCTGATGTAGCTCTTCCAGGTACTGGTGGGTGGTGTATGCGGTAGCGAGGTTCATGTCCCCGGGTTGGTATAGCAGATGCAGGGGTAGAGTCATTTGTCGCCCTGTCATCATCTCAAATGGGGGTACTCCCGTGGATCGATGGGGCGTGGCCCTGATGGCCATTAGCACCAGCGGCAGCTTGACATCCCAATCCTTTTGATTGGCAGCCACGTACTTCTTTAGCATGCTACTCACAGTTTTATTAAGTCGTTCGACCTGTCCCGATGAGATGGGATGGTGACTTATGTGTAGCTTAGCCTGTACGCCTAGGGTTTTCCACATTTCCTGCATGACTTCAGCAGTGAAGTGGGTTCCTCGGTCCGAGTTGACACTCAGTGGCAGTCCAAATCTTGAGAACACATGGTTCATTAACAGGCAGGCTGTTGTTTCCGCTGTGTCGTTGGGAGCTGGAAGACATTCTACCCACTTTGTGAATTCGCAAACCACAGTGAGGAAGTACTTGTTGCCTCGCGTTGATCGCGGTAAGGGTCCCACCCAGTCTATTTGAAGGTCCGACCATGGGAAGGTCACTCCTTTCCTCTGTAGCGGTGCGCGGTGATTTGGGTTTGTCGGTTGGAATTGACAGCACACCAGGCACCCTTTGACGTACTCCGCCACGTCTTGCTGCATGCCAGGCCAGTATGCGACTTGTTTTAGCGTCTCGTATGTGGCCTTGGCACCGTGGTGTCCGGCGCATGGTGCATCGTGGGCGTGTATCAGCATCATCCCCCTTTGGCCCTGTGGTACTACGAGCCTTGGCGTAGTGAGTGGCTCAGGGACATACGTGAGAACGCCGTCTTTGAGATGCAGCATGGGCTTAATGGAGTGCAGGTGGCGGAGCTCAGAGGAGTTAGAGAGGTCCGATGGTGAGATAGGAGCAGTTAGCGGGTCGGTAATGTGAGCGATGATAGTTCGCAGAGTTGGATCCGAAGCTTGGAGCGTGATGAGATCGTCAGCAGCGAACTGAGGTGAGAGGTCGACGCGGGCGGAGGTGGGGTTGTGGTGGGCCACGGCATGTTGGCGGCGGGTGACGACAGCAACAGACGGGTTGGGAGGGAGGGATTCGCATGTCCAGGACTCTCCGTGCAATGCACCTGCTTTGGCGAGGGCATCGGTTTGGTCGTTGAGGTCTTTGTCCTGCCCTGGTTGGCGGGAATGACCTCTGACCTTTTTCCAATAGACGAGCATGTCATGCTCCATGATGATGGCGTCGCATGCTCGGAAGAGGTCCTGGTGTTTGACAGGTTTGTTGTTGGCTGTCTTGAATCCGTTTTGTTTCCATCCTGCTAGATGGCATGTGAAGCTGAGACGGGCATAGTTAGAGTCTGTGCAGATGAGGAGTTCTTTGATGTTGTGAGATGCGGCTTGTTGTAGGGTGATGAGGATGGCAGCTACTTCAGCGTATTGTGATGAGTGCTGGCCTAATTTGAATTGCTGCGGAGGGCAGGGGTCGTTGTTGAGCCAGACCACGCCTGCTCCGGCCTTCAAAATGCCATTGTGGTTGTAAGAGCAACCATCCACATATGCTGTGGGCATCCCTTCGCACACATTCTCATCAAAGTACCTGTAGTTAGTTGGTGGAGTCTGAGACGGTTCTGTGGGTTCTATGGTGGGGCACAGGGTGTCTGACGAGCAGTTCTGGCAGGCGGCTAGCCCATCTCCAAGTGCTGACTTGTGGTTTTGGGCATACCTGGCCTCGACATCTCGTCCTTGAAGTGTCATCAACCATGTTGCTATCCGTGCATTAGTCACTACGCCATCTCTGATGCGTTGACTGTTTAGGAAGGTGACTGGTTGGTGGCACGTCTCTATGATGACCTTTTGTGCGCCGATGTAATTGGAGAACCGTTGAACAGCCCACACGGTGCAAAGCAGTGCCTTTTCACAGTCAGAGTATTTGCATTCCGGGGGCAGCAGGGTTTTGCTGGCATAAGCGACCACTCTTTTGTCTTTGTCGTGGAGCTGGTACAGACCTGCGCTGAGGCAATGTTTGGAGAAACCAGCTTCCAGATAGAACTCCTTTCCTGGGTCAGGGTAGGCCAGGCACTGGGCGGAGCACAGGCGTTGCTTGAGTTCGCTCACTGCCGCGTCCTGGGCTGCAGACCATAGAAAGGGTTGGTCTTTCTTTAGGAGTGAAGTTAGTGGTCGTGCGATGTCGGCGTAGTTTTCGATAAACTGCCGTGAATAATTGCACACTCCGAGGAAGCTGCGCAGCTCAGAGACATTAGAGGGTGTCTTGATGTTTTGGATGGCGTGGATGCGGCTGGACTGTGGTTCAATGCCATTTCGTCCAACGAGCAAGCCGACATAGTTCACCTTAGTCTTGCACCACTGTCCTTTATGCAATGCGATCTTTGCACCGGCCACTGTCAGCTGGTTTAGGACGTGATCAATTTCTTCCAGGTGATCTGTGAGGTTTGAGCTTTTCAGCAGAATGTCATCCACAAACACAAGGTTGCCTCTGGCTCTGGCATCTGGGCATGCTTTGTTCAGGAAGATGTTGAATTCGGCTGGAGAGTTGGCATAGCCGAAGGGGCACCGGGTGAAGGTGTATTGGCGACTGGCAAAGGTGAATGCCAGCTTGTGTTGATCATCGGGGTGGACAGGAATGGTCCAAAATCCTGAGGCGACGTCCAGCGTAGAGAGGATCGTTGAGCCTTTGATTTTGGGCAGTTCCTGGTCCAACTGTGTCATGGGCCATCGTGACAGGGGCACCTGCTGGTTCAGTTTGCGGTAGTCAACGGTGGGTCGCCATTTGCCGTTAGGTTTTAAGACGGGCCATATCGGAGCAGAGTATGTGCTATTGCACGGTCTGATGACCCCCTTTTCCAGCATGGAGTCAATGATTTCCTGAACTGGCTCGTATGATGCAATGGGGATTTTGTACTGTCGCACAAATGTGGGTGGCGCATTTGGGTGTGTGGGAATGCGCACAGAGTGGATGTCAGTTAGGCCACAGTCTAATGAGTCTTTTGCGAAAGAGTCTTTGTATTTGCACAGCACTTCTTTGAGTTTCTGCCGGTCCGTGTCGGTGTGGAGGGCGTCAGCGTCGTTCAGGATTTGTTGGATTTGCGTGTTGAATCCTTCATAGGGTTCCGCTGTTGTGGCAGTCGTTGAGGAGCTCGGGGGCAGTTTGTGTGCCTCTTGCGATGCCTCCATCTCATGTTGTGTTGAGATAGCATAGACTGCGAGGTGCGTGTTGTTAGTGACCTCTGATCGACAGACGCTTTCTCTAGGCAGTGGCAGGATAGAAGTGATGGCAATATTCTCATGTGGCCTTGTGAAGGTCATGGTGTCATCATGTTCGTCTGACATTAATTGAGCTGGTATGGGGCCTATGACTGGAATCGTCAGTTCAAAGTCATGGAACGCCTGGTTGATTAGCCATCCTAGGTGACATGCTTTGGGTAGACGGATGTCTTGGGCTGTACAGTTGTTAAACAGTACATACACAGCTCGAGATGATGCGTCAATGAGGGGTGTGGCTTCCAGTGTCAGTCCTAGTTTTAGGCATGTCCTGGAAGGTTGGAAGAAGCCTAGCTTACTGTTTAAAGTGTGGTCAGGTCGCATGTTGAGGCGAATGCTGACACTCTTGTGGTAAGCGGGTATGGTTGCTTCTCTCTCACTGATCATAGCGCATGCATCTGGTATGGTTTGACCAGATCGAAGGGTTTGCAGGTTGACAGGTGACCTTGATTGAGCTGATAGCGGAGCCCAAATGACATGGTTCACAGTGTCGATGCAGGCGTTGAGCCGAATCATGATGTCTGCTCCCACATAGATGTCATGAGGTAGGTCAGGGACAACGAGGAAGTAGTGGCTCAGTTGTCTGTTGTTCCAATTTATGTCCACAGCGCAGGTGATTTTGGATGTGGCCATGTTTGTTGAACATGGGCTTAGGGGAAAGCGACTGTGTTTAGAGACATGTGGCAAGTTCGGATGCTTCTGTTCCAGAGCCTTGAAGAGCTTCAGGCTGATGGCTGAGTTTTCTGCCCACAGGGCTAGTATTGCATCTGCTACTTGCATGTCTTGGACATCTATGGGGGTCGTGACCCGAAAGGAGCCTGAGTCTGGGTCGGACGCTTGTAGTGTGCAGAGGAAAGGATCTTGAGTCTTGCTGCTTAAAGCTGAGCTTGGACTTGACTTTGGTGTTGCATCTCCAGTCAGTGAGGAGGAGGCGGTGTCTGTGGTTTGACACTGCAACTCGTTGGTGTTTACTGCCTGGAGGGGCAGAGGCTCGCGGACTTGCGTCCACATCTTGAGGTGTTTAAAGTCTATCAACGGCTCAAAGCGATTAAGCAGGTCCTTTCCAATGAGCAGTGGGTATGTCTTTAGTGGGGAGACATATACTGGGTGAACGAGGTCCATAGGTCCCACTGTCAGGTGAATTGGGGCAACGTGTTTTAGTTGGAGGCCCGTGTGAGAGTATGCTTGAAGGTTTAACTCACACCTTTGAAGTCTGAGGGGGCCGTGGAGCTTCTGGGTTCTTTCTTGGATTTCTTCCAGAAGTTCTGTTGACATCAGGGTGATGTCGGCTCCCGTGTCGAGAAGAGCTTCAACTTTAATGTGCCGTTCGATGATGATGGAAAGGTAAAACTTCTTTGCGATACCTTTCTCTATGAGGTTTCCCAGGAGTTGCGGGACTGGAGTTTGGGATGAGAGAGGGAGGATGTCAGGGCTGAACTGAGGTTCTTCGGAGGAGTGGCAGACGACCAAGACAGCACTTTCTGGTACCCGAGAGGGTTCGGCGGCAGGTGTTTGCTGGATGCTGCAGGGATCTGAAGCATCTGTGTTTGAGTTTGTGTCCAACTCTGTGGTGTTCCTTTCAGATAGGATTTCTTGTCCCTCTGAGGTTATGGCTGTTGTGATTCTCTGTGATGGTGAAGTGCTGCTCTCCGTGCTTTGCTGTGGCAGGTGGTCGCTGCTTACTTGTCCGGCGGTCAGTCAGGCTGAATCGGGCTTCTCTTTCTTTTCCCATTTCCGATCCTCCTCCATTCGTTGGAAGAATTCTTTCATCATCATTTTTAGCAGTTCTTGTGAGTCAAAGCCTAGTGACATTTTGCCTTTGTCAGGTGCGGGTTCAGTTCGAGCTCTGTCAAGCTGGAGTCTTTGGGAGTTCTTTCGCCAACTTCTCGGGCTCGTGGCCCCGGGGTGTGTCTGTTGCTTACCCCTGGAGGTGTCGTTGGATTCCCATGAGCTCTTCCCCCTTTTGTTTCCAGATGGGGCTGACTGATTCCACGACCTTTCGCACTGACCTTCATGGGGTCTTGGTCGGTCCCATGATTTTTCCCAGTGGCGTTCAGGTGAGTGTCGTCGTCCACGTGGTTCATCCCAGCGGCCGTTTCTCTGCTTGGGACGAGTACCTGTGTGGGAGTCTCGTTCTCTGCTGGACCATGATGCATTCAAGTCTCTTGGTGATGGCTTGCTGCTTTCATGTCGAGCGCCCTCTAGTGCCAGTCCCTGATTTTGAGTGTTGACGTCGAGGACGGCTGGGGTTTTAGCGCTCTTCTCTGCAGACATCTTTTGCTTGCCATAGGCCTTTTGTGCCAGGTCTCGCAACTGTTGAATGCTCATGGTGCGTGGGCACGCTAGCACGCCCAGGTGATGGCTTACACCGGGGTGCAGGTTCCGCAGAAAGAGAGTCTTAAAGTTTAAGTCCTGTTCCATGTCTTGCTCATTACGGGTTCCGAAGTACGCCCGTCTGAGTCGGCTGTAGTAGGCCTGAGGAGGTTCTTGACGTCCTTGTCTTGTCTCCAGGGCGGCTACCAGTCCTTGTTCAGACTCTGGGTTGGCGAATTCGTCGATGAGGGCCTCTCGGAGCAGGTGGTAGTCAGTCTTTATTTGCGCAGGCTGCCGGTCGAGGAAGCTGCGTACCTCAGGGCTAGATGTTGCCCTGAGTAAATAAAGTCTATCTTTGTCTGTGACGTTCGGTCTCACTTCCAGGTGGAAATTGACGTCCTGTAGGTACGTTTGCACATCTGGGCTGCTTGACATGCCTGGATTGAATTTTGTGATGTTTCGGGCAATTTTGTCAAGGTCTTTGAGGTCCAGCCCGTGTGCTGATCTCTGGCGGTAAAGTTCATTGGAGGGAGCCGGTAGGTGTTTAGGCTTCACCTCCTCGCCGCTGTGATCACGTGTCTGTTCAGGAACAGGGGACCCCGTCCTACTTGCCAGTGGTGAGCTGGGCACCCTTCGTGTCCGTGATGGCTCTGGGCGCAGTTCGTAGGCGTGTCGAAGTTCCTCTTTGACACTGTCAGACTCCTCTTTGACGTAGTCCAGCTGTTGTGCTAGGCGGCTGACCTCGTTCCGTGATTCGTTCAGGTGAGCTTCGAGCGCCTTTATTTTGCTGGTTTTGTCTCTGAGGTCGGTCTTTGCCTTGTTCAGTAGCTGCTCTGCATACTGTAGCTTGTCAGTGGCCTCATTATAGTCTCTTTCCATTTGTTTCATTTCCTGCGTAGTAGCAGTCAAAGTCCCTTTTAGCCTGTCGATCTCCTCTGTGTCCTGTTCCACATCATCTGACTTTTCCTGTCGTTCCTGAGCCTCCAGTTCCAGCTGCTCAATGCGTCGCTGCGCGCGTGTCAGCTCCCGTTGGAGATGGGCGGTGTGCCTTTCGCTCAGTTTGAGGGAAGCGATGAGTGTGTGGCTTAGGGAGCCAGTCGTTTTGGCTAGGTCTTTGTGGCTGAAACTTTGACTTGGGTCCTGTTGCATGAGGCTGGTTATTTTGTCATCCAGCTGGTCTTGTGTCTGGTGCTGTAGTGTCTCTGCGGCCTTGGGTAGGAGGCTGCTTGTTGCTACAGTTAGCCAGGTTTCTAGATCCTCCCAGTGATCGGCGTAGTCTGTTGTTCGAGACATATTGCGATGTGGTGAGGGGGAGTTAGAAACGTTACTGACACAGACCTGGAAAAGAACAAAACAAACAAACAAACAGGGCAAGGCAGGTGTAAGGGTGCGGTGTCTAGTGTGATGTAGTGTTGGGTGTGTGATGTGCCGGTGGGCGTGGTTCTCTGCTACTGCGGTCCTCTGGTGGATGTGCTTCTAACTGGCTTTCTGGGGGAGACAATTAGAGAACACACACAGGGAGACAGCTAGAGAACACGGAGAGAGACCACAAAAGGAAACAGGAAACAGAAGGCTGGATGCCTTCGGACTTCTGCGGGAGGAGGTCCTTCCTTCCTTCTTTTTTTTTTTTTATGAAGAAAGGTTGGAGCTACCTGTAAAATATAGGGGAGAGAGAGAGAAAAGAGAGAAACACACTCTTCCTAGCACCACGGTGGGTCGAGTCTCCTTGGTAAGGGGTTACTGAATGGGTATTTCTGAACACCGAGGACTGCGACTGTTATTCAAATTTCCTTCTGGGCGAAGGGAACAATAACAGTGGCAGTGTCGGGTTCTTAATAGATTCAGATTGACTCTGTACCACGAGCAGCTTGTTTCTAGGGATGCGTATTTGTCTCTGCCGGCGCTTCGGGTATCTGTGGGCCTGCTTTTAGCTGGTAGGGTTATTCACGCTGAGAAGGGAAGGTTTGTGAGCCTGTACAGTTTTGAAACACAGTCGTCAAGTTCACCCAATACTGATTAAAGTTTCAAACTAAGCTCTCTGCTTCGTGTTCCTCACAGGCGAATTCCAGACGCAGCAGCAGCAAACAGATCAGAAGAAGACAGCAGGGAGAGAGAGAGAGAGAGAGTGTTTTCCTTCCCAGCAGCACTGTTGACAAAAGGGGTGGCGCTATTGAGTCAAGGCACTTAGGGTTTGTTATTTAGTGTAAACTAAATTAACTTGGCTTGATAGTTAATGACTAGAATTTTGGAAGGGTGTGACCAAAAATTTTTGAGTAATCGAAATTACCGTAGTCAATAAGTATCTTCCTAAAACCTTGATTTAAAATAGTAAGATAGGTTCGGGCCAGTTGATTAAATTTATGCAGTTGGTCTTGCTATGGAAGCAGTTTGTGAATAAATTAAATCAACTGTGGCAGTGATGTAAATAAACCAACCCTGAACTGTAAATGAAATTAAAATTTAGAATCACCAATGGCTATTAATGATTAAAATTTTAATTAGGTATTATTAAAAATTATAAAAGCAATCACAATTAAATTACATCAAGAACAGCTTCGTAATAGGGAGGCTTAACCCTAAATGGCTATAGCTGAGATTAGAATTTTCAATCCATAACTGTGGTTAAAGATTAAAATTCAAAGTTATAATTCCAATTGTAGATGCAATTATAATTAAATTGCTCAGCCAGTGAAATTGAAATTTCACAACAATAATGGCAGTTGCTGATTCAGATTCAATAAAGTTGTCATTCAAAGTTGCAGAACAATTATCAAGACACCAACCAGAAAACGCTGTTGCAATGCCAATAAGAAGAAATATAATCTCATTTAGGAAATGACATTAAATTTCGAATTATAAATGCACAGATCCCTGGCTATTGCAGTTGATAAAAATAATGCACTGGTTCAATGACAAGTTATTGTTGGCTGAAACAAACCAGTATTGCTGGCGATTTAAACATTTGTCAACGTTCTTTCAGTCAAAGGAAAGGATAGGAAAGGGAGCAGTGTGAGAAGGAATGGGGTAAATTAGGTTTAGAAACCACAAGTGTGATTATGGCACTTTAACACACTACACACACACCGCATGTAAAGGTTAACGTTAGGCAAGCAGTGCTATTTGCTAAGTTAGCCTTCAATGCTAATGCTATTGGCTTTGCACAGGTTTCAATGCAAGCGATCGGTTTCAGTTAGCTTAGCGTTAGCTTTGGCGTTAGCTAGGGTTTGTTTCTAAACTTCAAATATGGCGCTGCCGGTTTGCGCATGCGCTCTTGAAGTTGACCGGAAATGGCTTTCTATGACTTCCGGGTCGTTACCACGGTAACCCTGCCGGTTCCTGAATGAAATAGCAGCGCTTTTCATTGAGAGAAACACAGGTGAACCTAGGAGTTCATTATAGAGCTCCGACTTCGCTCGTTTGAGCGAGGCACAACTTTACAGATTTAACTGCAATAAATAAAGGAAGTTCTCCGGTCACGGCGGACCCGAACTGTATTTGTAAACACACTTGATCAAGTTTTACAAGTTTCAACGTCTCCCAACGCACGCGTATGATCACTCGCTCTGAGTGTCACCTTTTCGCTTCACTATTTCCAGTGGATAACGGTGCAAGCCTTAGTTAGCTAATCTAAAACTTTTAAACACCTGGGAGAGTTACAGTTATAGTTACTTAAGCGGAACTCGCGCAATAAGCAATCTTAATAACTGAATTTAGGCCTTCAAAGAGATTAAAAATAAGGGACACGCTTATTTTCTCTCGGTGCGCTCTTTAGCGACTTACACGTATGTCTCGGCGGACATTTACGTCAAAATACTGCAGTTTCAATTCAAAGAAAACAACTTTGTGTTGCTTCTTTCACTCGCGTTCTGAGAGCGTTTCAATACAGCGAATAGCTTCAACAACAACTCTGTGTCTCTGCGTCTATTCTATTTCGGATCCAGAAATAGTACAGTACAGTTCAAAATTGTCTATGATTATGAAATTGGAGGGTCAATTATGCCAAGCTTTCAATCTCCACCATAATAATGTAAGAAATCTGGGATATTAATTCATAGATTGATTTGTTAATCAATCTTTG
>JAVDPK010017431.1:0-13030 GCA_034780415.1 Cichlasoma orientale | reverse complement strand
CCCCACCCCTACAAACTATAATGACACATCAACACCATTCACGATCTGCACGGCTCACTGTTCATTTATAAGCATCTGTTCTACAAATACGTAACAATTAAACCCATCCAAGGTACACAAGACACAGATATCACAATGCAGCATTACACATTTGTAAGAGCCTGTTAAATTTCTACCACATTCTGTCATAGCAAAGTCTCACACCTACAGCGACTGTGATAACACTTACACACATCCACAAAGTTAACGTTCACACACATACCAGTGCATAGTATTTGTATACAAATTTACACTCACAGCTTGGTTCATGATTTGCAAGCTTTTTTTTTTTCTCCTGCTTTTTTTTGTAGTGGACATGAAAGCGCTCACAGTGCAACATTACATGTTCAATAGAGCTTTGACACACTATACATATTTGGACACAAGCTGCTGCTGTTGCAAGACAACAACAATACTCTTACACAACCTCTTAGGCATACATGGATATGCACACAAGTGTGAATACACAGGAGAGATCCTGCAGCACACACACACACACACACACACACACACCACGTCAAGCCCACTCCAGTTGAGCTGTCAGGCTGGAGCCAGTGTATACAAGAGGAAGCCACAGAGAGCACAGAGGGGAGGAAGGAGGTTGCACTTCAGTAAAGAAGCGCTGAAGCAGTACAGACATAGAGATGCCCAGTTGTCTCCCATCTCAGGAGAAATTCATCTGCATAAAGATTAAGACCATATTTGGCATGTTTTTTTCTTCTTTTTCCCTGTTATGGCTTCCTTTATTTCATCCCCCTTACCCTATTTCTCTCCTCCATCCTCCCTCGCCTCTCTGTTTGTCCATATGAGTTAAAGAGAACCATAGCTCTCGGCTCACAAGCAGAACTTATCCCTCACTGCTCTGTGGCTTAGTGCTCTTTGTTCTATGATAAGCTACAAATTTAGGCTGCCCCCTCTGGTTACAGCTCTTAAAATTCCCTTTCCTACACAGTGAGGCGCAGCTTTCTTTGTCCAACAACACATTCACACGAGAAAATAAGTTTGATTCGAACAATAAGCAGTGAAATAAAATGCTACGGCATGGAATGACATTTGCCGGCATTACTCTGCATTTTTACTACTTCTGCAGCCGGGCAGGCAGAGGGAATACAGATTTTAAAATATTTCTGTGAAGACGCCATTGGTCACAGTTGGTGGTCACAATTTACAGAGCCTCGGGGTTCCCATCTTGGGCTCAGCGGCTGTTGTTTTCTCATGTCAAGTGGAATTTCTCAGTCGAATGGATAAACTTCAACCTGTCTGCTTTGCTTCGTTTGCCTCATTCCACTGAATTGGGAGCTTAATGAGACGTAATTAGTATAAATGTAAAAGGGTCAGATCAGTGACCAGTCATAGCACTTAGCGCCGCCACACAGACGGATGGCTTACAAAGGCAAATCTATGCATCCATATGCACAGAGCGAGACGGAGAAAAACACAGTCGTGTCTGCAACACTGAAGTCAGTCCATAAGTGCTTTGAGGGCTAATGGAGCTCAACTCTGTTGAAAAATTGGAAGGAAAAGCAGTGAAAAGAGGACAAATTCAGGGGTGATTTGTATTCTGAAGTTGTATTCAAGTCTTTATCAAAGTCCTTTTAGAAAGTAAGTCTCACCACTTGGCCCCCATCTTGGTAATACATCAGGGCAGTTATTTGGCCATTATCCGAAGCCCCCATCTAAATGAGAGCCATAACTTTAAATTCAACAGTAATCAGGACATAAAAAGTGCAATTATACTGTAGAATCACTTAAACTATGTTGTGACTTGGCCACAAAATTAGGATTAAAAAGCATTTTTTCCCCCCAGTAGTTACACTTCTACTACACATGTGGAACCCAGAGTGCCGACACCAAAGACAACACTGGTTCACCCCAACGCAGCACCGAACAACTGGCTGCCACAGCACAGCTGAAACTGCCGTGAACCTCCACATCATAACAACACAAATCAACCAGAAATTTTCAGTCTCCCACAAAAAGGTGAACATCACAATTTAAGTATCTGTTCCAGGGAGTTTAGGACAAAGAACAAAAATGGACTCAATCTTTCTTTATTTGCTCTCCACATATCTTTTCTGTCTTCTCTTTAATCAGTGCAGCTGAACCTGACTTCTATAAACTCTGTCCTCTCCCTCTTTCTCTTTTATGCCTTATGCATTTAATTTCTCTAATGTACATAGTTTATTTAATTTTCTGACATCACATAAATTTGTGCTGATGTTACAGAAAATTTAATATCACAGGATTCCAGGACTATTGACCCCACTCCCCTGCTGAAAACAAGGTTAACCCTCCCCCCTTTTTTCTCTTTAACTCATCCCCTCCCCAAAACCTAATATCCATTCCTCCCTCCTTCCTTGCCTTGACTTTAACCTTCACCCCTTCCTTCTTCTCTTTATCCAGCTGCCACCTTTACCTCACTACATTATCCACCCTCTATCTGTCCTCTTAACCTTTCACCCTGCTCATTTGATCTGAGCGTCCTCCTCCATGTGCGTTACCTTTGCTATCCACTCTCCTGCACACACTCGTCCTCATTCTCTGCTCTGGCCCATCCCTCTTTCATTACAGAAAAGCAAACTCAATTCCATCACATCTAATAGGCTAATCACACTATTGGCTGAGGTCGATCAGCAGGGCAGCAATGTGTGTGCCTGTGTCCGTGTATGTGTTCAGTCCGTATAAAAAAGTGCACATCAGTATATATTTGTGTTTCCAATTACATCGAGGATAACGGTTCAAGTTGGAGCGTCCTCCGTCCTTTCCATAACTGCTCTGTATTTAACTGCTACTTGGATGCACCACTGTTTTGGACCAACATTGTTACTGATCGATATCAGCCTTGCTGGTTGTTATCGACCAGTTGGCAGACAACATGACATTTATTAAGTAGATAGGGCTTCAAAGGTAAATGTGAAGAGTAAACAACAACAAAAAGGATAAACAAAAACTGAAAAAAAAAAAAAAAGGTATCTGCCAAATTGTTGTTTTAAAACTTGGTTTTGGTATCAGCATGGAATCAGATCATGTTTATGTCTATATTATTTAAAATAATTAGTTAATATGAGCACTTGGGTCCATCGTGTGAATCTGCCGGAATTTCCCAAAGTGATTAATGAATATGGATTATCTGTACATAGAAGTCAGAAGCATGAACACATAATCAGTGTATCCTCATAAACTGGGGAGGAATTTGGTGAAAAATTGTGTGAAGCAAACACACGGTCTGGGCTCATGCCCTACTTGCTTATCATGCTGAGATGAGGACACAAGCGTGGCGTAAAAATCTGGGAAAACAAAAAGTAATTACACACCCAGACACTCGGCTGGAATTCTCTTGCTGCCACAGTCTGTAACTTACAGAGGTAGTGAGGTAATTTAACCCTCAGTGGCTTTTTTATTCGTTTGTTTTTACACATGATCACATGACACTGGGACTGCTGCTAACCCTGTTTCTAAGGGCAGTTTTCTTCCCAAAGAAAAAACGTTTTAAATAAATGTGATCAACGTAAGTCATAGTAGGTACTCTTGGGGGTCCGGGTGATGCCAAAGCTTAAGAACGGACGCAGTACGAAGACACAAAACACGGCGACAGCGGAGGATTTCAGGACTCCAGAACTCTCTGAGGTCACTGGAAAACTAGTTACATTTGTCGCTAGTCGCTTTTTCCAAAAAAAAAAAAAAAAAAAAGCTAGCATAATCTGCTGCGTGGTGGGGTGACGTATTTACGCCATGAAATTAGCATATCATCATTTAATCTATTTTCCCGGGCAAGATTTTTTTTTTACCGGTATTATCATGAATGATATGATATGGCTCATCCCAAAGTCATAAGTGACAAAACATTACTCAATATGGTGGAAAATGAAACAAAATTATTCAATGCACAATTATCCAACTTTATAATACAGCATTACCATTTTTTTTATATACACTCACTTGCCACTTCATTAGTTACACATGTTTAACTGCTCTGTAATGCAAATATCTAATGAGCCAATTACATGGCAGCATCTCAGTGTGTTCAGCCTTGTAGACATGGTCGAGACGAATTGCTGAAGTTCAAATTCAGCGTGGGAATGGGGAAAGAAAGGTGGAAAAGTGGCTCTGAACGTGACATGGTTGCTGGCGCTGCTCTGAGTATTGTAGAAACTGCTGATTGTGGCACAGCTGCCACTGTGGGTTCTCCTCAGTAATGCGAGTCACACCTCAGATGCACAGTCACAATACTTCATTGTTAAGTAACAAACACAGTTTATGTGCGAGCCAGTGCTCTGCAGCACCAGCTCTTTGTGACTCTCCAGCCTTCTGCGCTCTGTCGGGTTCTTTTCTCCCCCTTATAGGGAGAGAGGTTAATTAGCCAGTGCATGCCAGGTGTGCCACTTTCCCCACCTTGATCACAAATTTGCCTTTAAAGACTTAGATTAGATTAAGAAGTCCCCAAAACCTCCAAAACTGAAGAAAGTTCAGGAAGATCAACAGTGAGGAACTTTGTTCTTATATATTTGTTTCATTTATCTTTCAAATATATTTTATTGCAGGAGACTATTTGTAATATCATCATTGTATAAATGAAGCACCATTATCTCCCAATAATTTAACGATTTTGCATAGTGTCCCTTGTAGACACAAATTACTACCTTTTACTGATTCAGTGGCGAGCAACTCTCAGAGGAACTTATTACTACTTCAACCAACTAGCAGCTTTGAGGAGCTCTGCAGGATTCAGAGCTTCTCCAACTGCTGGCAACGCCCGACTGACCATCACAAGCTGTTTGTCCTCCTTCCTTATCACTCCGTTCACTGTTAATGAGCTCTGCTTCCCCTCTGCTGTCCTTTCTTCCTTTTTCACCCTCTATTGCTCCCCTCCAAACTCAGCTGCAGAGCCCTGCTCAAACCAAAATCAGCCATTTTCCCCCTTTTTCCACCCACTTTACTTTCATCTCTCCCCTAACTCCTTCTTTCCCTCCTCTTTGCATCCTAGTTATCCGTCTCACTCTGTCAATGTGGCAGTGGAGTGTTTCCAATCCAGATTCCAAGCCCTGTTTGATTGGGATGATTGTTCATTTATTTCACCATCTGCCACCTAGAACACACACACACACGCGCACACATAACCATTACCTCAAACATAAAAAGACTCCCCCTGCTGTGATCACTACTTTAAGGATTTTGCCAACAGAATGACTAGTTGCAGAGCCGCATGTGTCTCGTGTGTCTACAGCGTGAGCGTGTTTTCTGTGTGTGTATGTGTGAACTCCACACACACAGGCTCATCTCAGTTGAGTCCCTGAAGACGGCACGACTCAGAAACAGAAACTCATAAATCAGCCTGTCCCTGAACTCCACTCCTCTATTCCTCGTCTCCTCGTTCTCGCTTTCATCTCACCATCCCTGCATTTCTCCGTCCCTCCTCCTCTAACACCCCCGAGAGGAGGATGAGGCAGCAGTGACGCAGTTACACCAGGATTCCCTCTGTCTCTCGGCTGCGTGCACTTTCATCTCCCACAAATCTCCACAGCCCCTTTAATCTTCCACGATGATGATGATGATGGTGACACTTTTTTTCTCAATAGTGAAATCTTTCCTGATGAACTTTGCATCTCTGTGGTCCACACCGAAGCGGTTAAAGCAATCAGAGCTGTCTGTGCTGTGACAAAAGACAGATGTAGATCCTCGCAGTTCCACTGCGATCTAACAGAAACAGTTAACACAAGTGTTTGTCCTCTGCTGTGCTGCAGTGTGCACACTTGCTGGACTGAAACAATCCTGACATACCTGAACAAAAGACATCCCAAGGTTAGAGTCTCTTTTCTATCTCATCTGGCCCATCGTGTGTGTGTGTGTGTGTGTGTGTGTATTGTGTATGTCACAGTATAGCAAAGAGGAAAAAGGGAGGGCAAAAAAGAGAGAGCCCTAAATAGAGCAGATGCATCTGGAGGGGCCTGACCTTAAACCTGCAGCGCCACAAACTCACACTCATGTATCGTTTATCCGTGACTTCAAAAGCTGTTACACTGACTTACATCCTTTCTCCGTGAGTCTACTTAAGCCGTAACTATAACTACTTTGCACCTTACCCTTAAAGCATGTCTTGATATTAAATTTTTTCCTCCTATTTGAAAGCTGCATCCCAATAACATAACCGACTACATGGCTAATATCTGGACCACACACACGCAGTCCTGCACACCTGAGGGTGCCAAACATGACGCAGTTGTTCAGCTCCACCTCCATCACATGCCTAACCTGGTGTCCTTGAAGTTTCAGTGTCTGGACTTTTAGTTTCTATAACGGGCTTAAACTACATTTTCATAATTAAACTCAAGGCTCCCTTTATTAGGACGCTCCCTGCCTGGTATATGACCATGCACTGAAACAGGGGCTCCGTCTTAACTTTAGAGTCACAGCCCCAAACTGAGTGTGTTGACATTATTATTCGAACTCTGATGCTGCCAGGCAGGGTTACTTTCAGAGACTTGACAAAGCTCAGAAGACATTATGCAACTGTTTTCACGGGATGAGCAGCGCTGCTCGGGATGGACATTGCAAATTACAATGTACAACAGTCTAGGTTTGGCTATGAATACGTATTAACACCTTGCTTACTGTGTAATAGGATAATGTTTCCCTCGGCTTATGGTAATGATGCATCTGCTGTATTTTAATGGTTATAACATGCAAAATAACTGCCAAACATAAACATCCTGACTGATTACAGCGATTAGGAGGGACACTTTTTTTTCATGCGTGCCGTTCTCTTTCTGTCTCTCTGACACAGTTTCAACAGGATTCCGGTTGCTTAGTAACCAACTGCAGTCCGAGAATTCCAGAGAAGTGTCCGCAGAGAGAAAGCGCAAGAGGAGAGTTAAGGACAGGAAGGTGGAGTGTTTTGTGTCCTTTGTCGGCATTTTGGCCACCATGTTTACATTTTTTTCCTTTAATTGTTTCCTCTGTATTTTCTCCTCTTTTCACAGCCTTTCCGCATCCCTGCCCGCCCGCCGTCCTTGTCCTCCGCCTCCTCCACAAACTACTCTCACGCTCCAAATTGTCAAGGGAACAGGGTTAAAAAAAAAACAAAAAAACACCTCCCGCTCATTTCCCTTCTCCTTTTTTTTTCCCCCTTTTCTCTCCGCCTCTGCATGCCAACTGCATCACCAGTCCATGTCAAATAATGCGACTATAATCCTTTACATTTTCTCCGTAATCTCTCTACAAGCGCAACTGCAAATGCCGAGAACCTCTTCCTAAACGTATGCATCTATTAACCGTTACCTCAAACTTCCAGATGATTGTTATCATAATGGCATCAACACACTTTTGACTCAGCCTTTCTCACATTAAACATTTACATATGGGAGGCAGTACATCACTTACTGGAAACGCACTCCTGCTGTTGTCTACTTTAGATAAAGCAGTGTGTGTCTGGGAGACTATTGGCTCTCGGGGCGACTGTAGTGCTGACCCCACAGTATTGCTTTTACTGTTTCAGTGTGTTCTGTAGATCAGTCATGCTGACTGCTGAACTGTTTGGCAGCGAGGGAAAGGGAGAAAGGAGCAGCGCACAGGAAGTGGCGATAAAGAAAAAATATAAAAAGTTATAGTTTATAAAGTATACCTGCAGGTATAAATTTCAACTGTTATGCACGGCTTCACAGCTGGTAAGAGAGACCCTGCTGATCGGTTAATCCTTCTCTCACCTGTGAATCACACGAGGTGGTCGACCCCCCCGATCTTTTTATTTTTTAAACCTAACTAACTAGTTTCATCAACTAAATCAACAGATAGAAATGATGCGAACCAGCAAAGAGAAGGTAAATCCAGCGGTGGTTACTATGAAACGTGTAGTTTTTCCCTATTAAAAGTTCAGGGATTGCACAAGTTGAGCTCTGTTCTAGTATTCTGTAAAAACATAAAAAGGAAATGCCTCCTGTGTAGGCAGCAATCAGAGGCAAAGACAGCACGGGGTCCCTGCAAATGACAGGAGATTGTTTTGATAGTTCTGCGGGATATTCTAAATTCAGTCATTCCTTCGTGGGGTTTAAATTACTGTTTTGGAAACAGGGTTGTGTGCAAGTGTATCTTTTAGTTTCTCCTCAGAAACAGACAAAAAAAGAAAAAGCAGCTTCTGCAATGATGTGAACTGGACATAAAATGACCATTCTACATACAGTACAATCTATTATTACAGAAACAGCTCAAAAGGTCAAAGTCTATTGGTTGTATTTCTATCTTCCGCCAGATGGCCGCATGCCCTGCCCTGCCTGGTAGCATATGTGCGTCTGGACACAAACCAAGACATGAGCACTTGGTACACACACACCCACTCTCATAACCAAACATGATAAATATTCATATATGAATATTCTGTGTGGGTGTGTGTGTAGATATATTAAGAAAAACAGGCAAAACATATTACGCCTTATTGTGAATCTCTTGCAAAAACAATCATCATGTGGAGCCATTAGCAAAGAAAAAAGACACCAGGTGACCAAAGCCACACCACATACACTCCTTTAGAGGACATCCAAGAGTAATGCCCATGTCTGTGCATATATTGCGTGTGCATACAAACCCTCTATATGAGCTTGTGTGTGGCCATGTGTGAGCTGCGAATCTTGGCAGCTTTCTCTGTGAGCTCACCTGATCCACAAGCTGGCAGCATCCTCAAATGACCGGGCACATTGTCGGGTAACTATTATATAAGATTGCCTTCAGGTTCCTGTGCTGCATTATTGCTGAGGAGAATCACAGCTGAGCATTACACAGCAAAACCAGATCAGTATTGGGTACATGTTTGCCATCTAACCAGCAATTTTATGTAGGATGACGTAAAAGGAAATGGCATGGAGAGCCCAAGCTCATGCTGAGCGTTAGAATTTCTTTATTTTCTTAAAGAAATATATTTATCACTGACATCAGACCACTTGTTGGACTACAGATCCATGTATATCTTAGAGTCCAATAGCGTCAGGTTTCCCAAGTTCAGTTGTGGAGCCGAATGAAGACACCGTGGGGGCAGGCAAGGAGACAGCTTAAAAAACTGAGAAATTTTGATAAGCTTAAGAGGTTGAAAAAAGGCACCACTCTGTGAACTAAAAATGATATATAAATGACATATTCACAGAGGTCTGATTGAGCATATGGCAGAGAAGGTAATTATAAAGGTACGAAACCAGACCAATGCAGGAAGCATAAACCAAGAAATCAACCCCAAGATTTTGCTAATACATGCTGCTGCATTTTATTCCTAGTTAAAGCAGACTGTTGCAACTTTCAAGGAAGGACAAAGTTGATCTGCACCTCTTAATATCAGTGTGATAGTTATAAGTGAGCTTAGTGTAAGAGTCTCAAACAGCCATCCATAGTCCAGTACAGCTGTAACTTAACTATGTACATTTCTGTCTATGACGTATAATCATTAAAATACTTTGCTGTCTATGCAAATGCTTAGTCTATTACTCAGTACTTAAAGCTACTTTCAGCTGCTCCCTTATTCAAAGAGGGTCATCACAGCATTTAGCGCAGCATGTTTGATTTGGCTTTTTTTTTTTTTTTTGGCCTTCCTGAGGCAACCCCAAAGGGATTTGTGTCTCCTTCTGGTATCAAACCCAGGATCTTTTGCTTGTTAGGCAAATATGTAGACCACGACACTATTTCAATTCAGTTTTATTTATATAGCACCAAATCACAAGAAGACTTGCCTCAAGGCACTTTATATTGTAAGGTAAAGATCCTACAGTACAGAGGAAACCCCAACAATCAGCACTTGGCAACGGTGGGAAGGAAAAACTCCCTTTTAACAGGAAGAAACCAGCGGCAGAGCCAGGCTCAGGGAGGGGCAGCTATCTGCCGCAACCAGTTGGGAGTGAGGGGAGGGATACGGGAGAAAAAGGCACACTGGGGAAGATAAAAATAGCGAGGCCGCTCGATTATTACTCAGTTCTAATGTTTCCTAATAAGTGTGGCTACTCATGAAAGGCTGTAATCAGATGCTTTAAAAACTCACCGCAAAGATTGGAGCATACTGAGGTAATGTATGTAGTCTACTTCAGTAAAAAAAAAAAAAACACCGCTGTATGAGGGGACAGTGTTCAAGCCACTGAAAGGAAGCAGGCGCAAAGATTTTGGAAATTTTTTCACATTTATTACTGTAGCGTAATCTTGTGTCTCCATCTTATTTATTAATCCTTGTGCACTTTTGGTGCACAAGCATTAATTAAGGGATTAAGGTGTTAGCATCTTCTTTATCTAAGCTCTTTATCTAAGAAATAAGGGATTAAGGTTTAGAGTGCTAGCATTTTATTTATCTTTTAAAAACAGAGAAATACTGATTTCTGCAGTGGTTTTGCAGGCGAGCGGAATACGGCAGGATTTCTGCAACAGCTAAAACGTAGCAAACTGACTTGTGCATTTAGAAACAGTTAACTGGCCACAAGCGCGTAATGTGCATTAAAAACGCACCATCGATTTAATAAGCTGATGCTATAAAAGAGCAAATCCGATTCCATGACAAGTTTTGGCTGAAATCAATTAGTACCAATTTAGCTAAAGAAATTACGTACTAGAAGCGCTCTTCAAAGTTTCAGTCTGACGGTGCAATATGGAGTTCTGGCAGGAACTCAACAGCCATTTAAACGAAGACGCTGAGCCCAACAGCGGCCCGGCCTCTAGTCTGCGTTAAAAGCACAAGCTATGTCTCGATGTGGGAATAACTGTTGTCACATTTTCTGTGTACTAAAGCTGAGTCATAATTGAAAATACCCAGCAATCAGTCTGACATGGCTGCGTGTGTGTGTGTGTGTGTGTGTGCGTGCGTGCGTGCGTGTGTGTGTGTGTGCGTGTGTGTGTGTGTGTGTGTGTGTGTGTGTGTGTTCCCCAATCCAGCTACAACTCTCCTGTAAAATGAAGAAGATACAGCTCCTCGGGCATAATGAAGTTCCTTTTATCACACTCGCACTGAAAGGATTATTCCAGTAGAAGAAAAGCCCTGAGCTGCTAAAAGATGACATTTGTCTTCCCTCCATAAAAGTTTTCTATCTGGCTCCTCGTTTTTCATTCGGGAACAGAGAGCCTCGCCCCTGCAGTAGAACCGAAGGACCCAAGAGGGGAGGAAAAGACAAGAGAATAAAAGGTGGATTAACAGAAAGACTGACAGGAAAACAAGAGGAACTGCAAAGAACAGGAAAACTGCAAAGAAAGGAACAAAGAACAGGGGAGAGCGCTTTTAACATTTCCTTTGCTGACACAGTGACGTCTCACACACACACACACACACACACACACTCTGACCACGGTTTGGACCGTTCCGCAAAATTTTCTGCTTATTGCCTCATATCTGTAAAATAACTCCTCCTCACTGCGCTCATCCCCAGAACAGCCAGCCATGCATGAATATAAACAAACAAACACACACACCTACACACGCACAGGCCGCCAAAATCCGACAGATTGGTGAGTGTGTTGTTTCTCTGCTCTCTTTCATTAAAAAAACCTAAATCTGTGGCACTTAGACGCAACAACTTCCTTCCTAAGAGTCTGCTCCAAATCACCTCGATTACCGAGCGCCAGACAGAGAGCGGCAGGACCAGGAGACGGAGAGGCACAAAATGGAGATCAGAGGTAGCATAGGGCAGAAATCGAGTGAAAGAGTAATTGAATTTGTTTCCATATTTTTAGGACGTGTTACCATAGGAACCACATTTCCTTCAGCTCATCCTTCAGCACACAGACTCACACTTTCTTTTTTTTTCCCTGAAGAGTTCAAGGTTTGCTCCCCAATCCAAGGGGTGCTGGATTACAGAACAATGTTAATCCTAGACCACGGGCAGTGGAGCCCAGGAGGAAACTGGAGCACATGGCTGGTCGTGTAATTGTTATTTATTACTTGCAATTAATGCAGTTAAACAGTGCGCTCCAGTTTCTCCCCCAGGCTCCACTACTCGCTGGTTTTGATCTACAGTGACCTGTCTTCAGAGAGCACTGCTTGCACTGAAGTGCAAGATGAAGCTCTCTCCGACTGCCGCGCTTTCATTTACTTACCGTACGATGCTGCTTTAATCCAGTGCTATCTTTTGCTCTTGATGAAACCAGAAAATATTTTTAAATAATTTAAAGATCACACACCTTTAGGCCAAGCATCAACCTGTGTAGTTCAAAAATAAAGACAAAAAGGTGAAGGTGGAAAGCCATTTACACATAGACTTCTATAGGCCTGGAAGTCTTTTTGCATCCACAGGTATCGCCCCCTAGTGGCCACGAAAAAGAATGCAGGTTTAAGGAACTTCTGTGTTACTGTTCATGGTGCACGCTAGCTGTCTGTTAAGCCCAAATTATCCTTCAGCAGGGGTGGTGGGAAGACAGTCCGTGGGCAGTCACGGACTGTCTGTCTACCTCCAGAGGGCGTCTGTTGTTGATGGAGGCAGTCAACGGTGTTGGTCCATCATCCAGCCGCTGAGAAGATAGGTACCATAAATTGCGCATTAGGCATCCTCAACTAACTGTCACTGAAATAGACCTCCAGACTGACTTTGTGTTATTAGGACCTTTTGGAAGATTTTAATTATCTGGCGTGTAATATGTTCATGAAAGTGTTTTTCTGAACGGACTAACTAGTGTTAGCTTAAAAGTTTGCATTCCACTATATTGTCTAAATATGCTCACATCTGCTTCCAAAAAAATCATAACGCACTGGCCAGTTTCCAAAAGGTAAGGCTGCTGTATATCCAACCACAGGTTTTCATTAATAAACGAATTAAAAAGCTGGAACATACAGTGGAGTAAATAATTGTTTGACCCTCTGCTGAATTTGTAGAAATGAACAGTATTTATTTTTTATGGTAGTTTCATTTTTTATTTCACTCAATGACGTGCAAATCATGCAAAATTTATAACTTTTATGTAACTTTTATGCACCACAAAGATCTGGTGGGTGTGGTGGCTCAGGGAAGAGCAGGATTGGGCCTTTCGCAGACAACTCGATGCAAAGGAA
>JAVDPK010017430.1:0-13032 GCA_034780415.1 Cichlasoma orientale | reverse complement strand
ACACACACACACTAAGAAAATGTTTAACTGTCATCAGCCCAAAACATCACCATTGACCTCTTAACTCCAGGTTACAGGTTCACACCCTAATTTTTCCATCAGTGTCTTATCAAGGACAACAATACTGTAAATTCTCAATGCAAACTCTGCTGGTTAAAAGGAAAAACAAAACAAAACTAAAACACTGCAGTCACAAATTTGCATTTGATTCATCCCTTTGTTTCTGTCAAGAACAGACAGGAGAGATGCAAGATCATATATCATACACTGAGGACCAATATTTCACTGCGATGAGGGCATTTCCGCCGTGCGCTCTTAAAGACCATACTGTGAAGTATTTGGCAGAATAAGCTTTAATCAGAAAATTTTCTATTTGAACTGAGCTTAAAGATGGAGGTAAAGCAGCGACTTTCAGATTTATGTGAAAAAGGTCAAAGAAGTGATGTAACCATAAGGTTCAGGCTCGTCAAATGAACAGAACGAGTCGGTAAAGGTAACTTTTTTAATGCCGATTCTTTTTCCTAACCTACAAGCACAAATGGGTTTTAAGGAAAAACTAAATGTTTTCTGGGAAAATGGTTTTAGATGAAAAATCACTTTAATAACAGTCCATTTCTGCCTCACCGTCACCCTGCCAGAAATCATTCTGCAGCAGATGATGTTGGATTGCAGACATTATGATTTTCTCTTAGAGGTAAAAAAAAAAAAAAAAAAAAAAAAAAAATACAACCTTCAAATACAAATTTATGTATTTGTACTCAAACTCAACTTTTATTAGCTAAATTACTAAACGTGCTTTCATGCCATCATTGTGTGTCACCACTCTGGTGCAAACGATGCAGGTTAGCTGTCACTGTAGGACTGACTGTATGGAGAGCAAAGCTGATTGGTTACACGTCTTCAGCTAAGACGGAGATGTTACAAGGTAAAAAGTCGGGTTTCAGAGATAGATTTTTTTTTTTTTTTTGCTGGAGCAGCTGAACAGCTGTCCACCTGCTGAAGGCCTCTCTTTCTGCGAGTGTGAGCGATTATATCTTTTGCTCTATGACTCTGACTGGAGTTGCTCACCTTAAACACAGTAAGACTTCCGGGCAGTGGGATAAGCGACTGCCTGCTTCCCTAATGGCGAGCCTCGCTCTGGCTAATGCACCAAATGTGTGAAGTTTGGGTTTCTCCTCAGAGGCAAGACGATGAATAAAAATGAGAGAACACCTGATCATAAAGACTGCTGCTACGAAAGAAGGGATTTGAAAGGTTTTACATAGTTATGATCGTAAAGAAGAAATTTAATTTAGCTTCACTGATCCTAAAGTATTTGACTAATCCCTTTATTATATACACAGTGACATTTTGATGCTAAAGCTTGATCTTTTTTTGAGAACACGGTGATACGAGCACGAGCTCACGAGTTGAATTTCTTGTCATTTCCGTTTTGGATAAACGCGTTGTCGTCCCCGACAATTTATTCTGTCCGATTTGGCAAGAAACGTAATCCTCGGGAAAGCCTCTGCTCTCACATTTAAATATTTTCCTTTTTAAGGATCGCTAATAAAAATTGAGAGTTTAGAGAAATAATTTCACATTTCAGGAATTTATTCTGAGGTTTTCCTCAGCGAGAGCTTTAATCCTCAGCACAGCCTCTGCTTTCACATTTCACATTTTTCTGTTAAATATTGCTAAGAAACAAAAACGTTTCAAGAAATTATTTCACACATTACAGAAAACAACATCGAAAATCAGTCTTTCGTTAAAATGCGACAGGTTTTATCCCGAATTTTGGTTAAGGGAAGTGAAGCTTTGTGGGATTTGATTTTCAGAGACACGGTTGCTCAGTTTCTTTTGCCTCATCAAGCGCAGATTTGTTAAATGCCATTCACGTCCACGGTGTACAGCCTCTTGATTTTCTTTACCATCTTCTGGTATCCTTTTGCTCCCTTCTCAGAAATTCTCTCCATCTGCTCCTCTCTGCCAATCTCAGTCTCATACAGTATGTTGTCTTGACTGCCTGTCTCCATCTGCTGTAGTCTGTCATTTATGAACATATCGATGCCATCTGGTGGACGCTCCAATCCAGAGTGATTTGTGGCAGTGCAGCACGAGAGCATTCAGAGTTAGCAGGAGTGGGCCCAGCAGGAGTTAAAGGCTCTAATGGTGACATTGTTTGCTCATTACTTTACTCACTGAGGTGTACTGATTATTGCTGTCACTACCCATTAGTGTGTGGAGGAGAAGACTATCCTCATGGCCTAATTTTATCTTTTCAACATCCTCCTTTCACTTATCCTATAGTTCTCACATATAACTGTAAGTACTTTATAATTCTGGGACTTCAGAATTCTGAACAGTATTTTGTACAATCATTAGGGGTACTTTATGACTTTTTTAAAAATATATGTACACTACAGGAACAGTTGAAAGTACCTTGATATGTACACTACTAATCAGGCATATGCCTACACACGTTTCAGTCTGTAAACATCCTGTCTATATATATTCTGCTGTTATTTGAATTGGGCAGTTTCATCTTATTCATCTGTTGATTTTTTTCTTTTTCATTTAGGAACAGGTCCAGAGACACCTTTGATCTCATTGCTCTGTTCCTTGAAATTATTCCAAATGGTAGAGAAGTATTCTAATTCACATAGTCCCCATTATTTTTGAACACCCCCCCAACCGTTCTCCTACATCGTACACAGCCTACATTCAAAAATACAGACTCATCATATTATTCATCTGTTTTCTTTTGCTTATCCAATTCAGGGTCACAGTAGAGCTGGTGCCTATCCCAGCTGCCATAGGGTGAGAGGCAGGGCAGGTTACCACTCTGTGGCACAGACAGCCATTCATGCTCACAGTCACACCGATGGCCAATTTATAATCACCAATTAACCGAACAAGAGTGTTTTTTGACTGTGGGAAGAAGCTGCAGTATCCAGAGAACCTGCAGGCACGGGGAGAACATGCAAACGCCACACAGGTCGTGCTGTGATGTGACTCTACTATACTTTTTAAAGTTCTTTTTAATCACAATTTGAAACATGTCTGGTGTAGGTGGCGTAGGGATCATTTTCTGTGGAAGAAACGTCATGTGACCCGTGAAACGCCCCTTTTAGATTGGTTAGATGCTGCCATCAACCCCCCCCCCCCTTTCATGTGGGGGAAACCCTGAGTCAACTCAGTGAGATGATAACCAGCTTCATGTTCACCGGCAATGTTGAGTGAATCCGGATAACAGAAGCAAATCCCGAGTATACTGAACTCGATTCATAGTACACGGCCCAGCTACCTTCAGGGTTAAACTTGGGCTTTCTGTACAACAAAGGTGGTTCACTTCTTACAGCAGGTAACTTATGCTGATCTCCGGATTAGAGGTCAACAGGTATGAAATCTCCGTCTACTGATCAATCACTTCTGGAAAACAGCATTCCTCTGCACAGTAAGAGGGTCTAACCTTTTAAATAGCATCTAATGCCTTTGCCTTTCCCTGATGAGCATCAGTATTAAATATGGATTCTTAGATGCAGCCTTATTCCTCGATTATTTTTCTGTTGGCTGCAAACAATTTTACAACTTATTATCACCTATTATTGTTTGAGTAGCATCAATATATAATCCTAAATAAATATAATGAATATTTATTGTTTACTCTGAGACTGTTAAACATCACTGAGTCTGTTAACTCTCACAGTTCTCATTTTTTGCTTTATTTCTTGACTTCTGACCAAAGCGCTGTCATCTTGCACTATAGTGCTTTTCCTCTCACTCAGAGCGCTGCTTTGTCTGCAGCACCTGCGCTGCTTTCAGTCGTATTACGTGTTTAACCTCTTCATATTTTCCCCATAGTATAGCTTAATCTTCCTTTGTAAAGTCAGCTGCCCTGCTATCCATATTGTGATTGGTCAAACGCTGCTAACGAACGCACATCCAGATGAACTCACTGAGTTGATGACCAGCTTTGTGTGACTGCTGATGTTAGGGTAAGTGAATCCAGATAACAGAAAGCTACCCGGGGTATGTTAAACTCGCTTTACGGCTCAGAAAAAACAACAACAAAGACAAACAAGGAAAAACAACTCATAAACCTGCAACAAAGCCCAGGGAGCACGGCGCTATGAAACACTTTTTGTAATTTAGCTGAGTTTGAATGTGCAGTGTTCATTTAGCTGCGCTATAAGTTTGAATCAGGAACACGTGGTCCCGGCTGTGCAAACGTTTTAACCTCACCTCACCCTTCTTAAACTACTGCAACATCCATAAAGTTATTCATTATGAAGAATTATTTGCTGACACTTAAGAAGTCAGGCAATTCAGAAAGTATTTTTTTTTTTGGTTTTATCTTTCTCACTGCGTTCCAATTTAGCACTGCTGCACGAAATCCAGGAATGAACTTTTTGCAGCAGCCGTGTCGGATCGATGCGATAAACATTTCAAGGTAGTCTAAAGTAAGTGGTGCTATTAAACTAAGCATCAGTTAAGTAATCTTACATGTCTGCACGCTCTGTATGTTAATTAGAGCACACATTAAATTGCTGAAAGAAACAGCGTTTCTTATCCATTTCTGACAAGAGCAAGGACGCAGAGCTGCTCACACACACAAAGAGCAGAATGGGAAGATGTGGTGAAATGAAAATCAGATAAATCAGTCATCTTGCAGGTCTGTCTACAAGTCCGGCAAGTTTTAATGAATTAACTTTTTTAATTGGGCCGTGTTTTGACAACCTCACATCCCATTCAAGCTGATGCGGTTTTTACCCTTGCTGCTAACTTTAATGGCCTTGTGTACTTCTGAAAAGCTACTTAATCATCCAGCACAATTAAATTCAGATTTATACAAAAGTTTTAATTAGCGCAGTTTTTTTTTTCTTAATCTGTGTGTCTTTTGACAAAGTCACGAGAGAGATGGGGCGCGATAAGAGTAGCTGATGATTTGGTCTTGCCCTCCGCTTCCTCTTCCCCCGTGTCTCACATGTGTTTCGATGACTCATCATCATGTGACTGTGCCAGATTCTAATCAGCTCTCTGCACCTGCTGCTGGTTTCTACAGTCTTATGCTGACAAACACCAAACATAATCAAGGTTGAAAGGTAGATGTTTCTTTGCCTCGCCCAAAAAACAGCAGCAGAGCCCAGTCCCAGTCCCATGCGGCATTTGTGATGATGAAATATAGCGTCAGTTAATTACAATCTTGTAAAGACACAGGCCATATTATCGGCAGATATTCTTATAATGCAGTTTTAAATAAAAAAAAATACTTAAGAACATCAGATTTCATTTAATTTTTATACAGCTTCATACAACTTTTTGCATGAGGAAATCAGGAGTGGCAGAGAGTATGTGAGGGTGGTGCACAACATGCATCCGGACAGCGACACTGTGGTGAGGTGTGCGGTAGGAGTGACAGCTGGGTTCAAGGTGGGGGTGGGATTACATCAGGGATCGGCTCTGAGCCCCTTCTTGTTTGCAGTGGTGATGGACAGGTTGACAGATGAGGTCAGGCAGGAGTCTCCGCGGACTACGATGTTTGCAGACGACATTGTGATCTGCAGCGAGAGCAGGGAACAGGTGGAAGAGGGCCTGGAGAGGTGGAGATATGCTCTGGAGAAGAAGAGGGATGAAAGTCTGCAGGAGCAAGACAGAACACGAAGAAGAAGAAGACAAAAAAGGTTTCATAAAACTTTAGACTTGAGAAATATTGTACCGTAGTGTTTAGTGTAACATTAGTGTTAAAAATAGAATTATCCAGTGCTACTTATTAACCAATGACCTTTAAGAATTTTCCTGCAGGATTACTTTAACTTGCTGTATTTGGTGTTATAATGCTGCTCTACTGGATATGAATATTTCTCAGATTGTATGAGGTGTACCCCACCTGCAGTAGCTGGGTCAAGCTCCCCCCCGACCCTGAGGATAAGTGGCTGAAAAAGTCGGGAGAACGGATGCATACATGCAGGTGTAAAAGGTAAAATAAGCCAATATTATAGTCATTATAAATGCTTTCTGAGAAAATAAACCAACAATATAGTTGCCATATGTCAAAGATCGCTTTCTGCTGGAATGCAGAATTTTTATTAATATTTGTTAGTTGATTTTTTACGTGGAAACAAAATCAAACATCACGACCGTGACTTTATGCAGCGCTCATTCACGACGGCTCAGAAGCACAACATGATACAATTCTCCAGTTATGTGCAGCATAACAATGTTATCTGTATCAAGAGGCTTTTCTGCACCCATGTTATGATAAGATGCCATTCACAGAGATGGAAGAAGGAACATTTCACACTTTCAGGCACTTTCTGACTTTGACATTTGAAGATTGCTGTAAAGACCTGACATCGCGTGTCAGTGTGCCGTTTTACACCTCATCCTCCAATTTGATTATTTCTTTGACACGATTATTTATATTCGTTTAAGAAACTGCCCATGACTGCACTGCAATGTAATATTGAAGCATACAGATAATGCCATGTGGGTTTTTCTATAAACCATAATATCATCACCTAAAATAATGACCTATGTCATTTTTTCAGAAAAGAAACATTGGAAATTTGATGATTTAGGCAAAAATTAAACTTTTGTTAAATTTGTGAAAGACTTAGGCAATTATTTTAGGAGGGTGATGATATATGTATGCACATTTGTGAAGTTATTTTTTCATCATGTCAGAGATTTTCTGTCAGTGTTCGACCATTCAGCATTATTGTTTTTTTTCCTGATTTTGCACAGGTTAATGCACGGGATATTTTATTTTGATAAGATCTCAGTAAGGCTGCTCAAAGTCCAGAAACAGTAATGAGCAAGAGTACTCAGAGCAAGTGAGCTGTGAACATTTTTCTTTCTTTTCTGATGATGAGCAGGCCTTATCACACAAGCTGCAAGTTCATTTTAATTCAACATCCAGCACAAAGAAAAACCTTCAACAAACGAGGGCCAGCTCTCATTCGGACCAAGAGCGAAGCAGTAATTGGAAAGCTTAATTGGAGAGATGGCATCTTGTTAATTGAATTAGCAGCAAGAGAAAAAAGAAACTGCCAATTCAGGACAATGTCACGGTGTGACATTGAGAGATTGAGACGGGAAAAAAAAAAGCAAAGAGAAAGAAGCATGAGGTGAGTGAAGCTGACAGATAAACGGTAATACAAGGAGAAGAAAAGACATGTAGACAGGCAGATATGAGTGTCAACTGCAACTGAAGAGAGGAGGAGAGGCAGACAAGAGGACCCTTAAATAAGAAAATGACTTATTTAAGAGCAGAGGTGAACTAGAAAAGAAACGTAAGGCGATGAATGGAAAGAGAGACGAGAGGACGAGAAATGGTAAAAAAAAAAGAAACAGGCGTTGAATACACCTGTAAAAAATGAACATGTCAGGACAATTTCAAGGTTATCACGCTCCTGGGTTGGAGACACACACACACACACACACACACTGTACACACACACACACTGTAGACAGGTGCACGGACACACATGTACACACACGTACAGTACAAGCTGTACACACACTTATTAGTACATAGGCTCCGGGTCTCGAGGGGGGAAACCCTGGGAGAAAAGCTCATGGCTGATTACTGTTACAGCTAAGTGAACTGTGTCCTATTTCAGAGACATCAATGTCAGTGTGTGTGTGTGTGTGTGTGTGTGTGTGTGTGAATGTAAAGAGTGTGTTAGAGAATTAACATTAAAATAAGAGCTCTGAGTTTAGGCCAGAAACTTATTTAGTTCCTGTGGTTGGGTCAAAGTTTCAGTAGAGAAAAAAGATCAGAGACTGTCCCCACAAAAGAAGGATGGATCCGTGTCCTCCAACCAAACAGGATTACATTCAAACTCCTCCAGTGTGACTGAATGATGAAATCATTATGGGATGGAGGTCGGGGTGGATGGACGGATCATTTATGGTTTCAATCTTTCGTCAGAGATCTACTTTTTTAAATTACAGCCTTACTTGTTACTTGAGTAATGATAATCTTACTAAATGCCATTGTTTAACCCAAACTATGGCAGAAGCGTTGCCACGTTTTACAGCCGATTTATTTGTCAAAGAAAACGTGTGAAAAGCTGCCCGTGAAGGGGACGCACAAATCTGCTGCTTCACCGTTTCATTTGAAGAATTTTTGTTGGTCCTGAGCGGTTAAATGCAGTAATGCTCCTGTTAGAAAGATGCAACTATTTAAGGTCAACTGTTAAATGTTATAATTGTTTTTTTTTTAGCGCACGATCAAACATCGATATTTGTATAAAATCCTGAGCACCGCCTCAGCAACTTCCAAAATTGTTTTCATTCATGCTTTTGAGCACCTTTTATGAGGGGAATGATGATTTGATTCGATTGGTTAATAAAAACAGTGACAGTGGACTGAGTGAACTCTGCATTCAGACTAACTGCTGAGATTTCTTGTAAAAAGAAAAGGGAAAATATAAAACACATGACACATTTTAATGAAAAATACAAGAGGACTTGATTCAAAAGTATTTAAAGTTCATATCAATAAAGCAGGAAGGCTGGGCCACCATTTAAAAGCTGCAGCTGGTGAGTATTTGATGCATAATACACAACAGTCATAATATTTACTTAAAGGGATTTTGTTTCCTTGTTTTAGAGCATATTTACAAACGTTTCTATTTCCTGTGACACCTTTTGTAAAAATGATCGGGCCTTTTTTGGCCAGTTTAGCTCCACAGGGACGTCGAAATGCTTCTGAAATTTAGTTGTGAGCTGATATTGAACATAAAACCTTCACACCGCAAATGTCTTCTTTCTGATTTCCCCTGAAATTTACTCAAGAAAACTTAAGCATAAGTGACTCTGACTGACATCATGATGTGCGTCACAAAAGAGAAAAATTACACCTCTGCAGAGTTACTTACATATATTTGGTAATTTCTCATCCATTTTATACATTTCCTCTCTCCTCCATTCATCATTCCCCCTTTTCTTCTCTCACTCCTTCTCTCCTCTGACTCGCCTGCTCGTCATCTTTTATCTATTCATACATTTTCCTCTCCCTTTAGTCTGTCTATCCCAGGCTTTCGATCATTCTCCTCTCTTTTCCTCCAACCATATCCCTGCAGCTTCCTTTGTTCAACAACTGTCTGTCAAAAGAATTTTTCTGTCACAAGATGCAGCTGCATAACAGTGACCATTATGCAAATCTAACTTTTATTAAACATATTAAAAAAAAAGCTTCCTTTGTCGGGGTCAGAATTAATCTCCACTGACTCATAGTCATAAGACGGGGAAAACACATAATTAATTTTATTAAATGCATTCATGTAAGTGTGACATTTTTATAGCAGCATTTTATTAGTTTTGTTACTTTTTACCATTACACAGATGCTAGTTCACCTAGTCTGTGTTTAAGCTTTGACAGTTCCTGATTATTTGGAAAAGAAATTGCCACAAACAGCGTGATGATGTTTCTGTACGAGGAACAAGGAACAAGGGGGAAACAGAAACATCAGCAACTCTTTACAAATTCTTATCTTATCATGTTTATGTCATGTTTATGTTAACTAAATCTTCATAACAGCAGTGTGTTTGGAATATGATCCTCTTCCTTTGCTTCATCTTTGACTGCACGGTCTTCTTCTGTGGTTCTCATTTAAATGGAAACGAGGCTTGTACAGTACACCCAGTGTCAACTTGTGCTGTCCAGTGCAGCCTCCAACTACTGGCTGTCCTCTCAAGCCTGCATTGCTGATTCCCCGCTTATGTTGACTGAGATGTTAGTCAAATTTCCAACTGGTGTTCATTACATAAAACAAGCTTTTTGTGGCTAAAGGTAACAAACTTTCAGTTTCTGAAGATGTTTCAACTCTCATCCAAGAGGCTTCTTCAGTTCTAAAACAAAAAGGTGGAAAGTCCCAGATACTTGAACCCTAGTGGGGGCTGTTCCCTTCGGAGGTGGTCGTTGACCCACTATTAATCATGTGCATCATCACATAAGCCAAGGTGTGAAAACAAGGCGTGGGTCATTACCACCAGAGGTTTCAAGTGAGACCTTGCCCCACCTTATCATGTGACCTATTGAGGTCACCTGAAATATGGTGTGAGCGGGGTTGAGGCTCCTGGGAAGGGATCTTGGGAGTGCACTGTATGTGGCTGACAGCTGGTGCTGTAATGCCTCTTTTCCACTAGTACCTACTCAGCGCGGCTCGACTCGGCACGTTTTTGTTTTGTTTCCATTACAATTGAGTACCACTTCAGTGTGGGTGGAGTCGATATAGCAACACGAGCAGTAGACTCTTGATGTAATTTGCATGCGACTCAAAGTGCGTTAGTGTTTGTTTACACTGCTGCGCCGTGCAATGGTACCCATGAGCAGCCATTACCTCGGAGACCTCATGATATTTCTCGTCGCTCCGTCTGGATTCTCTCGTCTGCCACCAAGCACAGAATTGTCTGCACCTCCTCATTCGACCACGGTGTTGGTTTGCGTGCCTCCGTTTTCTTGCTGTCGGGTTTTTAAAGATGGCGCGGTTGATTCTGGTGAAGGAGTCACTCTCGTGACTCAGCTAGTGACGACACTCCCTGGCCAATCAGTGGCACGCTGTTCTTCGACGTCATATTTTCAGATCGCCTCGGATCGCTTGGAACCCCGACTGAGTGGGAACTAAAAAAACACCTGGTACCAGGTACTAATGGAAATGCATACAAACTGTGCAGAGTCGAGTCGAGCCGCGCTGAGTAGGTACTAATGGAAACGCGGCATAAGACACCACCTCTGTTCAGTGATGGTCGTTCACAGTGGACATAGAAGGCTTCTTTAACTCCTCTTTCAGACCAGGTCTTCCCAGTCCAAAATATGAACATTCGCATCCTCGAAAAAAGGTTTTTATCCCTTGGCAGTGGCATATAAAATAGCATCATGAACATAAAAATGTACATTACAGATTTGTAATATTATATAAAGAGGGAATAAAAGCAGTCCATGAGTGGATTCCTGTGGAGCACCTGCTCTAGTAGCAATCAGACTTCAGATTTTACATACAATTTTAGTTGAGCATTTACCACAGACTTTACGGTTTGTGCAAGACAAGACAATCTTTGAAATTGGGCAGTAACTATTTCATTAACTACGGTCATGACCTTTACAGTTAGTCAGTTTTTTGGACAATGACACACTTTCTGTAATTTTGCCTCTTCACACCACCACAGTCGATTTTAAATCAAGCAATCAAGACGTGATTGAAGTGCAGACTCTCAGCTTTAATTCAAGGGGTCTTTAATAAAAGTACTGCATTAACTGTTTAGGAATTACATCCATTTTAATTCAGAGTCCCCCATTTTCAAAGGCTCATAAGTAATAGAGGCAACTGGGAAAGTCATGCAAGGTCTCAAGTTAAGTCGCACTGTCAGAAACTGAATGAAAAACGTTGCATGACGCATATTTACGAGCTCCCTTCTGAGCAACTGAAAGTCGTCACAGCGCTCCGGAGATGCAATGAGAGAACAGCTACGGCAGGCTTAAGTTATTTGTTTAAAACGTGTTCATTTACTTCATTGAATCACATTATTTCAGCAGCCAGCTAGTTTTCACTTTTCATATTTTATGTTATTTCTAGCTGATTCTTGTACACTGGCTCTGAAGATATTGTTTACTTTGTGCCTCTAAATAATTCAAACCTTAAATGAAAAAAGTCCCCCCAAAAAAGTGAAGTGCACAGAGACACAAATGTGATTTGATAGACAGAGGCTGTTGCCGTGGTTTTTCAAGTGAGGAAGGGAAATTGGAAATTATGCAAAAAGAGACAGGAGGGAAAAGAAAGGGGGAGGAGAAGGAACTGGGAGTCAAGGGAGAGGATGAGAAGTAGAAGAAGAGAGTTATGATGAGTGTGTTTGCTCTATGAAATGCTCCAAAGCAATCAACTGAAGCGAATTAATGCCTCTTACTCTGGAGAGGGGCGGGGTGGGGGTATAATGATAAAACAGAAAAAAAAAAATAGACAAGATATTGAAAATGAGAAAAATATAAAAAATAAAGAATTAAAGAGGAAACAAAAGCCCCGTAAGGACGGCATTCCTGGCAGAGATGTGAAGACCTCTCTTCACCCTTCTCTCATCTTACTTCCACTTTCTCTTTCCTCCTCTTCCTCTTCATCGTCTCTCTTTTCTTTGTTACTTTTATGTTCTTTTTTCCTCTTCATCTTTACAACTATTCTCTCCTCTTCACCTCCATAACACTTCCTCATTAAATGTCTATCTTCTCATATTCCTCTCTTTTTCAATTTTCCCACCTTTAGCCCCCGTGTCTGAAGGTGTATGCGTGAGTGTGTGCGCGTGAGAAAAGCATGCCTATAAGTGTGTCTTAAATGTGCTTATTTGTGTGACAGGAGAGACAGATTGGTCAGTATTTAGGGAAGCAGAACATCAATAGTCAGAGAAGAGCAAAGCAATCTAATGCTTTTTCTCTCGTTGTCTCCCACACACACGCACACACACACACACACACACGCATGCACATACACACACCCACACTCTTGCTGCCTTCCTCAGGCATTGGGTGGTTGGTGGTAGGGGTGGTGGGTTGTTCAGGAATGCAGTGTGTTCCACTGTGTAGCGCCACAGGTTGCTAAACAAGGGGTTGAAAAATGGGCTTCTCCTGTGAGCAGGCGAGAATTGATTGCCCGAATACCTGTTTTATTTCCTCCTCCCCTCTCGGTCTTCCCTCTCATCTTGTGTTTTTATTCTTCTTTTCATGCCATCTTTATCCTTTCCCCATTTTATGTGTTCTCTTTTTTTTAATTACTCACATAATAATTAATAATAATCACCCTCGCTTTCTATTTTATTTCTAATTTATCTCTCTGTTCTAATATAAACTTTCTCCTTTTCTATATCTATATCTTTGCTTTTCAGCTTATTTACCTACTCTTTTGTTCATTGTCCGGCTGAATGTCTCGTCTTTGAATCACCATTTATGCTCTTTATCCAAGCTCTCCTCTCCTCTCCTCTCCTCTCCTCTCCTCTCCTCTCCTCTCCTCTCCTCTCCTCTCCTTACCCGGTCCTCTCAGCAGTAGAGGCTGTCCAATA
>JAVDPK010017429.1:0-13048 GCA_034780415.1 Cichlasoma orientale | reverse complement strand
CCCTCCCTGAGCCTGGTTCTGCTGGAGGTTTCTTCCTGTTAAAAGGGAGTTTTTCCTTCCCACCGTCGCCAACTGCTGCTCATAGGGGGTCGTTTCGACTGTTGGGTTTTCTCTGCAGTATTGTAGGGCCTTTACCTTACAATACAAAGCGCCTTGAGGCGACTCTTTGCTGTGAATTGGCGCTATATAAATAAAATTGAATTGAATTGAAACTGTTCAGTTTGTTACAGAATATTACAACCATACCTTTTATACTAAAGTATTCAATTTTTTTTGTAAGCATGCCTTTTCATGTACTTATGGGAACAATCTTTTTAACTCCTGAATCTGCAGTGATTATGATTCATATCAAGTTTATTTTCAGCAAAGCACTGTGTTTAATTTTTTCAGAAGATGCTGTTGCAATCGATCCTTGACATTTCATCTTGTAAGATTTTCAGCAATAAAAAAAAAGACTGCAGAATGCAGAGCTCATAATTTTCAGCAGGAAATGCATTTTATTGAACCATCTGTGGAAACAGCCACTCTGCTGCTAAAGCCCAGCATTGGAACGGGACCTTTAGATCTTCAGCCTAGCACGCTCCCAAGTGAGCTATTTCAGCTTCACTGTCCCAGTCAAGAGCTGCTCATCAAAAAGAATCCATACAGGAACACTTGAGTTACAGGACACTCCCTCTGCACACCAAACCCGAATCCTTCCACAGCTGCTTGGGTTTCGGCCTGTTCAGTCATCTCAGAGTTGAAAGTGCCACTTTCAAAAAGCCCTTCCTCGGACACTGCTTTAACTCTCTTTTAATAAGGCAAGTTGCCTGAGGGACAATCCTATTCACAGCAGGGACCTTCAGGGAGTTGGAGTCGATATGCATGACCTCGGTGTGTATCAGCTGCAAAGTGAACCGCAGCTTCTCAAGCTTAACAAGGTTCCACTCTGGTGTATTTTATCACTATTTGCCAGAACGGTGCTTCAAGATCTCCCTATTCTTCACTTACAGAGAGACACTGTATGAGGCTAAGTGCCATCTTGTTCCAGCACCTCTTCTGAGAGTGGCAACCTGCTGCAGACAGAGCATCCAAAGTGACAAAAGGGAGTCGGCCACAAAGGGAGCATTCTGTGAGAACAGATATTGTAAATGTAATTTTTTTTTTAAAGGAAGAAGTGAATGCACTTTGAGCAGCACGGATGGACTCGTGTTATGCATAAGATTTCCCCCAAACTGAGAACAGTTACCAGCAGTGGCCTAATAAAGCAGAAGCTAAGAGGAACATTAATAAAAGATACAGGTATCTAAAGCTGGGATGAGGCCTCCGGAGAGCCAAAATGTTTCTCAGGAATATTAATCGCACCCGCAGGTGGCCTCCATCCAGCCCCAGCACGAAGCCTGCAATTATCAATCTCCCACTGCACACTAACGGAGCGCTAAATGAAAACAAAGGAGAGGTGCTCAGGAACAAAAAGCTATCCATGCTGCTGTCTTACAATCAATAAGAGGAGTAGTGAAGGGTGGAGTGTGCGTGCATCCGTGTGTGTGTGTGCGTGTGTGTGTCTTGTAGAGCCTTGAACAGCCAGAGCCTCACTCATCTGAGGCCTTGTAGACGTCCTGAGAGCAAAAGAAGAGGAGTGAGGAGGTGGGCAGGGGGGAGACGGATGCTGCCTCTCAGCATTTGTTCCCAACTGACAACTTCACTGGAAAACGGACGAAAGCAAACTCCCGGGGTTTTTTCGCTCGTTTGTGCGTTTGCTGCTGGATCCGGGGTTGTGACTTTTAAAGCAAAACGCCTTTAAACTTTCAACTCTGACTGAAATCAGGCAAAAAAGAAAGTTTCTCGCTGGACAGGAGAAAGAAACCGAGGAAACGAATTTGCTAACTGATACTTTAGGTTGGTGCGAACGGTCGGCTTTCACTTTCACACCGCTAACTGGGTTCCTGAACATACACAATCCTCCAGTTGTTCCTATTACTGTAGCTTTAACGTAAAAATGAAAGCTTTGATTTCTTTTCAGAGATAAACACATTCAAATCCCGATTTAAGCATCCTGGATGCAGGAGGCCGCTCAGCACCAAGAGCTGAGCCACACAATCTTTTATGTGTCAGTGAAGTAATTAGGGTATCCAATTACCCATGTTTACTCTGTGTGATTAGGGATTGCCTGTATTTTGCCACATATTCCCTCGATGAAACGATATCGTCTTCAGATATGTGTGGCCTTTTTTTTTCTTCTTTTTTTTCCACAGTAACTGGCTGGAGATTTTCTTTCTAATGACAAAAGGTGCCACCTGTTTGTTTCCACAAACACACGCTAATCCCTCATAACAATAACCTAAATTGTCACAATGGAAATAATTCCACCAGGCTGTGAAACCTAAACAAAGGAGCAGCTTTGCGTTTACACCCAAGACTCGATTGGTTTAAGCCACAGTGAACCACCCACAGTCAGGATGAGGTGAAAACTTTAATCTGCTTATTTTGAGGGTTCACTGATCGCCCCTCTTGTTGATCCGATTTTAACGCCTCGAACTCTGAAAGGATTAGAACATCGGAGACGCAAACTTTTTGTGTGTAACACTAAAAACACCCGCTTGTTTTGATTAATTCGTCTTTTTTTAATTATACTTTTAATTTAATTATTATTAAGTTCTTTACTTTTTCCATTTCCAACAAGCTAAACTTTCTAGTGACGCGACTGAAGAGAAAAACAGAATCAATGATCTGAGGGGAAGATCGGGGAAGAGAAACGCATTTCACCCGTGATGTTTAGGCCAAAAATAATTCCTGAAACTAAACTTTATTTGGCGTGATTAAGTTTAGAAAGTGTGACGAGAAGCAGCAGTTTGCTGTGGCACTCCTTGTCATGTTCCCATCTAGTTATTGATTCGGTTCCTTACATCAGCACTTTGCCTCAGTCTGTTTTAAATGAGTGTCGGTCCAGAGGAGGCAGCAGTGTTTATGCTTCCTCTTTGTTTTTAATGCAGTGCCACCTGATGCAGTGCCCAAAGATAACAGGCATTATTGATTTTGGTCCATTGCACACAGAGATTTCTCCAGATTCTCTGAATTGTTTTGGTGACAATTTGTAGATGCAGTTTTTTGCACATTGATGAGCCTTTGCCCATCTTTCCTTCTGAGAAACTCTGCCTCTCTAAGATGCTCTTTTTATTTCCACTCATGATCTGCTGCCAGTTCATCTTATTAGTCATAAAATGTTCCTCCAGCTGTCTAAAGGCTAAAAACACACACGATTTTTTAAAGAGGGAGTTCATTATTTGTGTACAACACAATCTTCCGGTTGTTCTTATTAGCTTTAACTTAAAAATGAAAGCTTTAATTTCTTTTAGAGATAAACAGAATCAAATCCTGATGTAAGCAGGAGGCCACCCAGCAGAAAGAGCTCATCTGTGTAATGTACATATACAGCTGCATAACACGGATACAATGAAGTGAGTCTGTTATTCTTTATAGTGTATTAATGAAGGCCATTACTGTAGATGTGAAGTCTGATTTCAGAGTGTTGAGTATGCTGGGAAATAATTAGATGGCAAAGAATATAGAAATAAATGTTTCTGCTTCGACAGCTGGAATGTGGGCACACGAGTCCGTAACAGATGGAAGATGTTTAATTAAAATGCTTCATTTGCTGTATAAGTAAATATTTGCTTAAAAGTAATCATATCACCATTTAACCCCCCGAGAGCTGAGCTCCTGTTTGTGATGCATTTTTAATGTCTCTTAGATATTTGTGATTAGATGGACCTGATGTGTATATAAACTGAGCTTCAACGGGAAGTTGCATTTTGTTACATGTTTGTTACATACTTTACATACTCAGATTTTTATTTTAGCAGAATGACATATAAGGTACAGCAAGGCCCAAATGTAATGTCCCCGTATGTGGACGCAGGGTCGCGGGAGGTTAAAGACACGAAATATGCTGAGAGAAGCAGAAAAGATTCATGTATTTCACTGAATCTTTATTTAAGTTGCTATTTATATAATAAAAAATATACTTCTAATAAATTATAAGGTCCAGAGTATTTATTTTTCAAACTACTAAAAGCAGAATTTGTAACTGAAGCATAACTTGAAGGGTGGGTTGGTTGGTTGGTTGGATGGATGGATCGATGTGTTTAGACCCCAACCAAACTATCGTGTCATGTGCAAAAGAAGGCTTCTGCACACCCTTACTGCTTCCATAAGAATTAAGGGGGTAAGTAGCAGCCAGGTAAGTAGCTACTTGTCGAGCAAGTGCGAGGTCAGGCCAAGCAATGCCCAGAAAAACTACAAAAAACCCAAGAGCTGCATTTCAGACTCTACAGGCCCCAGTTAGGATGTTGAATGTTAGAGTTCACAATTAGAAAACAATTTAATAAGTATGGCGTGTTTGGAAGGATTGCCAGGAGAAAGCCTCTTCTTTCTCAAAAGAATGTGGCGACACAACTTGGGTTTGCAAAGCTGCATCTGAACAAACCAACCTTAGGACAGAACTAAAGTGTAAATGTTTGGAGGTGCTGGAGGCAAAAACCAAATATGGATTATCAACACAAAGACCTGATACCAACAGTCAAGCACAGCGATGGAGAGGTGATGATGTGGGGTTGTTTTGCAGCACAGGACCTGGGCTAACGTGAAGCCACGCGCCCGACAGTTAAAGCTGGGCCCAAACTGGGTCACGCAAAAGGGCAATGATCTCAAGCACAGCAGCAAATCAACAACAAAGGCTGAAAAGGAAAAGAATCAAGGTGTTGCAATTGCTTACTGCTAAGAGTGTGTGTGTGTGTGTGTGTGTGTGTGTGTGTGTGTGTGTGTGTGTGTGTGTGTGTGTGTGTGTGTGTGTGTGTTTACCCTCTCTGCTGCATCCTGGGCCCATGCAGGGCTGGAAATCTTGAGTGTGGGGACACGGCACGCTGAGATCCAGCTGGGCCTTCAGCATCCTTTGTCTCATCCGGCGACCTTTTTCACATGTAGAGCTGCTACAAGCCGACCAGGGAGACCATCCTGAGTAGATGCACGTCTCAGGTGTGTCATCTATGAGGGAAAGATGGAGAGATGATGACTATGAGAAGAGTAATTTAATTTTTTCAGCAAGTAAATTTGCTTTTGCAAAACTAAATTTACTTCTCACTCCACTGAATTTGCTGAAGTCATTTGTCAGAGGCAGTGGGAGGGGTGAAAGACGTGGGACTTCACTGACATTGATTGCATAAAATTGTATCCAAAGGTGATTACCACAGGTAGTCGACCACAACAGGCCTCAAAGTGGCATCTGAGGGGAGGAGGAAGGAGCTGAAGGACGAAGCTGGAGAGGAGTGTGATTTGTGAATGTCCTGTCCAATTATCAGTGATAGCAGAGCTACAAGAAGTAGCAGGGGTACTGGCTTCAATTAATAATGCTCCCTCGGGGCTTCAGAAAGGCAGAGAAAATGAGACGAGAGGCGAGAGAGAATATCCTGCCAGGCCACAGAGACAAACCTGAGTGGGTCCAATTCTCTGGGATAAAGTGTAATGACAGGAGAATGAGGGAAGAAAGGAGCTGCAGACACTGAGCGGAAGGTAAGAGGAGCATTGAGTTGATGTGTAAGTGAAACCGTCAAAGCTCTAGGCAGACCAGGGGGATCAGCCCGAATAGATACTCGCCTCTGTAGTGTCATCTCATACAGAGATAAGGGAGAAAGTAAGGACAGGTAGGAACAGAGGAGGGGAAAGGAGGAGCGAAAGAAGCAAATGGCTCATGACTGAGTGAGGAAGACATTCATTAGGTGGCAGGAGATCCTTGTTAAGAACTCTGCTGTGTGGGCAAAAACCTGCCCCCTTCTCAAAGCCACTTCTAGCAGAAATGAGCTTAATGCACCTACACACCGTAAACAGAGCCATGCACCAACCTGTACATGGGTTAAGAGGAGGTTTTAAAAACAAGCACGCAGTAACTACAAGGTCTCAGAAAACAAAATCAGGTTACAGTAGTAACCTCCAGGACCGGAAAACGAAGCCGAAACTGCTTCAATGGCTACAAACAGTCCCTGTTTACATCTGCAGCCTCCTGCAAAAACTGCTCTGGCCTCTGTGGATGAAGCTCTGCATTTACTGACCAGTGTGATCACACACACACACACACACACACACGGTTCGGTTCTGTTAATGCACCCTATGCAGCATTAAAATAAAATGTTTACAGCTATTTTGGCCTCTTTCTAATAACAGAGGGTGAATTTTTTCACCCACACCCACACATCCATCTGGTCCTCATTTTGATTGACAGACATCTCAGAACAGGAAGTGGTACTCTACTGCTGTTTGCTGGGTCTCTCTTCCAATAATTTGAAACTGTGAGGCTCAACACACTCGTAACGTTTGTGCTTTAGTTTTGGTTGGTGATGTTCTGGTATTTTATTAGTCTGTTACTTGGTGCTAATTAGCATTAGCATCATCGAGAAGGAATTCTGGCTCACTCTTCTTTACAATTGTTCACTGAGGTTTGCAGATATTTGTTTATGCACAGACCTCTTAAGTTCCTGCTGCAGCACTGCAGTCAGGTTGAGGTCTGGGCCATTACAACACCGTGAGTCTTTTCTGCTGCGGATTTGCTGTTCCTGGGATCACTGTCCTGTTGCATGACCCAATTTGGGCCAAGCTTTAGCTGTCGGACAGATGTCCTCGCATTAAACTCTAGAATACTTTGGTTATACAGAGGAGCTCATGGTCAATCCAGTGACTGCAAGGTGCCCAGGTCCCGTGGCTGCAAAGCGAGCCCAAATCATCACCCCTCCACCACTGCTATTGACAGTTGGTCTGAGGTATTTGTGCTGAAATGCTGTTTTATTTTCTCCAAATGTGATGCTCTGCAATATGGTCACACGTCCCTACTCTGGTCTTCTTCTTGTTCCAGAAGGTTTGTGGTTTGTTCAGATGCAGCTTTGCAAACCTAAGCAGTGCTTCTCTTTCTTTTATAGAGAAGAAGCTTTCTCTGGCAACCCTTTTTCTAATTCTGTTTTCATGAACTTTAACATTTAACAGGCTAACATGCTAACAGGCCTGTAGAGTCTGAGAACACTGTGGCATTGTGTTAACACACACCTGGATGCTCCAGACCAGCAAACTGCCAACACTTTTACAGGTGCTCGAATTTGCTGACCAATTAATCAAGTGCGTTTGATTAGCAACACCTGGCTGCTACCTACCCTCTCAATTCTTATGGAAGCAGTATGGGTGTACTTAGTTTTTTACAGGACTGCACAGAGTCCTGTGAAGAGATTGTTTTTCCATATGTCTGTACAGTCTTTCATAAGGTCTAATGGTTAAATATAAATAGAACTACTTTGTGCAAAGTGCTGTTACAATGAGTTGAAAATCAAAAATGTTCTTTCTGCTCAAAGGATTCAGGTCTGATGTTGGTGCACAGCTTCAGTCTGACAAACACTGAAAGAAGTGCCACTCTCAATATTCATCAATAACACCTCTGCAGCTTCTCTCAGTTTATCACTTATATTCATGTTTTACTTTTACTCATTTAATTAATAAAATTATGTAACAGGTAAATTTAACAAAACAATATAAAACTAAAGCGACAAATTCACTTTTCATGTCAGTTCAAATTATTTAAGCATTAAAAAACAACTATTTACTTATGATGTAATTAAAAAATAACTAATTTGATTACATGTCATGTTATTACTTTATGCCAAACAGGTAACAGTCACAAAGATGCAGAACTTCCATGTGCCCAGCGTGAAAGCATCTCCGCTGCTTCACAGAATATCAAGTATGTTTGATGAGGACAGGACTTCCTCCAGGTGCAGCTGCGGTGCTCTGGAGCAGTGGGGCGCCCACCTGCACAGGGCAGGGTGGAGACAAAGCCCTGCCAGATGTGTGTTATGACTACCTGACCTTCCATCCGAGTCTCAGATGATACCAGCTGTGTCTGTAATGAGTTGTGTGTGTGTGTGTGTGTGTCCTTGAGAATCAGAAGACAATGAATCCCTTGTGGCTGCTCAGTTTGTAAGCAACAATAATTTAATAGTTAAAGTGAAAGTTTTGCAAACACAGAGTGATCTAAAGAGGCAAGTTCAAAGCACATAAAGGAATGCAATATCACATAATCACAGGGTCTGAATAATTAGTTACACAATGAAGCTATACTATATCTTGTTGGGGGTCTTTCCCTGAGCAGCTTTAATTATACTCCCTCAGGAATCCCTTTATTTTTGCTGAAGACGGGAAACATTTGGGTTTGACCTTAAAAGATGAATATGAGACAGAAGATCAACATCTCAGCTTTTATTTCCAGATATTTACACCTGGATCCGATACACAGTTCAGAAGACGGCACCCATTTTTCTTGTGAGCAAAAGTATTGAAACAGATAAACTCAAAATGGATTAAAGTGAATAATTCTTAATATTTAGTTGGCTCATATCGTCATGTCAAACCCAAATATCTTCAGTCGACAGCAAAAATAAAGGGATTGTCTCACTGTTCCATTACCTTTGGAGGTGACTGTAGGTGTAAGTGTGTATGAGTGAGAGTGAACATTTACTGTACCTGTCTCCTTCTCCTCCTGTCCAATATCTGCTACTATGTCATCTATGGTGTCTGGCACCACGTTGCATTGCTCTCCCTGTGCACACGAGACAGATGTGACCCCACACTTAAATACGCACCAACAAGCATCTCAACAAAACATGACTGAGACTTTATTTCTGAAATTAAAAATAGTTTTCTACTACTTGGCTCTCTATGATGTCATCGAGAGGGGATATGCCAAATATGTCAGTCTCATGGGTTTGGCTGTGATCACAGAATCCCCGCCCACCTGCTGTTCAAATCTTTAATGAGGGGCAGCCAATCAGGAAAAAGCTTGGTGGGAGGGGGATGGGGAGGTAAATAAGGATACTTTTTTAACTGTCATGCAAAGATACTTCAGTGGAATCCGAAAATAAGAAAAAGATATGGAGCTGGAAATGAGCAGAACCGATCCTTTAAAGGCCTCTTCCACTGCTTTTCTTAGTGATATGATAAGTGTGAGGCTCTCAGGGGACCTTTAAAACAACAAGACATGGGTCACATGACACGGAGGTCAAACTAGTACCTGTGCTGGCGATCTCATTCGCCAGCCAAGTTTGCCATCTGCTGACCTTCACTGGTTTTGGTAACTTTTATTACAACAGCACAAATTCAGATTGGAGCAAATGCCACCTGCTGCAATTAACTTAAATAGCTCAGTAATTGCCACGTATGTGACTCACATTTTCATTATTTAGACTTTAAAGAGCGTTTTAATGTTAACTTTGTGTTTTTTTTGTTACAGCAGGGTGAGCAAACTTTAACTACAGTAAAGCCAATCATTGTAACCAGTAGAATTTGAGCTTATTTCCCATGAATCAACCTGCCTGCCTGGATCTGTGGCTGACACTGTTGAAAGAAACAAATCAAAGTCATCTTGTTTCAACATGAACTAATAAGTTCTGCAGCGGCTTCTCAGCTTCTAGCCGAGATCCTGCAAGGGTTAACTGTTAGCGTGCTCACAACAGGGTGAATCAGTAAAAATATGATCATGGTTTCAGCACACAGGTACAATGTTTCCTTTGTTTCTCTGTTTCAACAGCTGAGTAAACTAGATGAGTCTAAGCTGCATCGGCCACTTTAAACATCAGCATCAGTCTGACGTCTCAGCACAATCAAAGGCTCTAATATATGACTGTATGTGTCTGAAATACTGAACAAACCAGATAAAATCTCACCTTTCTAGCGATACGTTCCACCACCACCCTGGCCACAGGGGTTATCGCGCCACCCTCTGGGTCATAGAACGGGCTCTGGGGGTGGTCCAAACTGGTCAAGGGTCGGATCTTCTCTTGAGGAACGGAGGGCTTGTTTGGTGACTAAAAGAAGCAGGAGGAAGGGTGCAGATGAGCTTACAAGATGTTATGTCTGAATAATAGAAATTTAAAGCTATAAAAATGTACATCAATAATGACTCAAATAAGTGTGTGTGTGTGTGTGTGGGGGGGGGGGGGCATTTATAAGCTGACGAACCCACGGATATTAATCCCCTCAGCTCTGCTTACTGCAGCATTTTATCATCGATCAACCGAATTTACATCTCACTTCCTGTTAGGCCACCTGGAACTGTTGCTCCAGAGTGGCAAAAAATAAAAACATCTATTAATACATACATAGATGACTGCATGCCCCATGAATATTTTACGCTTTTAGTAAACTTACTGGGCAAAAATATTATATCATGACAAAACTAGAAACATGCCACCACCCAGCTGAAGGCGGCCTCGCTGCACTGAACTCCAAATCGGGAACTTTTCAGCACCGCGAGGGCCTTTTACTCTTCACTCTCATCTCCCTAGGTAGATGTCACAGAGTTTCAATGTGAATCCAAAGGTGAATTAGCTCTGACGGCTCTTTAACGATCAGGACAAAGCGGACGTGCGCAACTAAGACGCGATGGCTGGAGATCAGGTCACGAACTGAAGGGGAGCTATTCCCTCCCTCCCACATTAGCGCTGCACAAATCATGCACTTGGTCTAAGAGAGGATGGTGTCCTAGAGGAAAACATCTGCTCCTGTATATTATGTATCCAAAATGCCTGAAAGAAGAGAGTCCCAGTCCTCCGCTGAGGAATCGTTAGAGTAATTAAAGTTAAACAGCAAATATTTAGGGCATGGGAATTATTTGTAGGACAAGAATACTAATCCAATAGCAGCCTATTGTGAATGCACGTCTGTGAAACAGGCTTTTAAAAAGGGAACAACAGAATTTTTCTTGAGTGAAGGAGACATTAGTGGCATATTCATAGTAGAATCATTTAAACAAAGGAATAGCAATACAATAGTTGTTTGATTTGATTTTAATTTTCCGTTCTGTCCCAAAAAGGAGGGGTGGGTAGGTGAAAAAGGCCCAAAAGGGTTCACAGCCTTTTTCCTCTTTGATCTCACTATGCAACATTTATATCCATTCAAACAGCGCCTTAATGAGAGATACACTGTTTCCAGTGTGTCTGTCACAGCGTGCATTTCCATGTCCAGAGAGAGGATAAAACATGTGACGAATATGAATTATTCTCTGTGTTCTCTCAAGTTAACTACACTGCGCATTTCAAGTTTTAAGCCCCGTTTTGATATATTTTAATATATTAAACACCTCTAAATAAGACATTAGAGGAGATACAAAGTCACACCTTCATCTACACTGGGATAATGTTGACAATTCTCTTCATGACTCTATCACGGCGATGCTCTGGTGCCGTGTTGGAGCTCTGCAGGTGCACGTCTACGTGTAATTACCGTTTATTACCACCACAGAAGATCTTCAATCATTAGGATATAAAATCAAGCTTGACTTTCAGCTTTAATTCAAGGGGTGTAACAAGTACCAGTTTAGGAATTACAGCCTTTAAAAACAAACAAAAAAAACAACATATTCCAACATATAAGGTTGCATTTAGTAACTACTAGCACCCTCAAGGTACAGAGGAATACTGGACCCGACTGCAGAAATAACGATACTGTATTTGACCAAACTTAACTGTGCTTCTCGTTCATGTATAAGCAACTCTCGACCAACCAGTTTTCAACTTACATATAACGCATCGTGCACAGGCGAGTCATTTTGCACATTCTTCACTGACAATGTGCAAAATGACTCCTGCAGTCCTCCTCTCTGCACAGCTGAACAGGTCGGCTAAGTGTTATTCCCCTGCTTACTTTCGCCTACATTTCCTGTCAATCTCCAGTGGATTGTCTAAACAGGAACAAAAGGTGAAAAAAAAAAGACATTTAAAGTGTCTTTTTGGCTTTTTGCTTGAAGAGATTTTTATCATTTGTTGCAGACAGAAAAAAAAGGGACAGCTTTCCATGTAATGTCTGCAAACAGAAACTGCAAAAGCTTTTCTTTTCGTACGGTTTATGAGCGAGTGTCTGGAAGACTGCTTTCCTCCATATGTCTGTGAGTGGGTGGCAGGCATTTAATGTCTGCTGTACAGGAGGATGCATGCATTATCTGGCGGTAAAACTTTTAAAACAATACACTGTTTTTACCCGAGTAAAAAAAACATATTATCGGCTTGGAAAGTGTGGCAATTAAGTACCAAGGAAACAGCATTGTCTAGGCGCCGCACGGTTATATTTATGACTTGTGTCACAGCCTATATTTTATATAAAGGCTGACTCATAAATGTGTGGCAGAATAAAAGAACAAGCTTACAAAAACAGCTCGCTATCGCTCAAAGTCACATTTATCTCAAAAATGAGGAAAATATACATATTTGTGTGATCTACAGTACATTTCCTCATGGAAATGGTGAGTAAAGTGATAACTTTATTAATGCCCCTAATTTTAGAACATGTTATAGCTTACATACACGTGCACATGCAGGAGGACAAAAACCAAACGATATGAGTGTCAGCTGGAGCACTTCGGTGGAGACCGTGATGAAAGACTAAGAAGTAAAACTTCCATGTTTACAAAGTAACACATGCTGAGCTGAAAGAAGGCTGGTTTTATGTAAGTGAGGTTTCTGAAAGGTATTTACCACCTCCACTCTGCAGGGTAAGCTCCTTGCTTATTCATGAGCTTGTAAACTATAAATAAATCCCTCTAGTCTCCAAACTGCGGGTGAATATGGATGAGCACCTTTCATCCCAGAAACGAGGAAAACTAAAGAAACCTCTCGGAGTAACAGACAGGTGAAAGTCAGGGTTCTGTTTAATGCCACTCAGCACTAAACCTGCTAATCATGAACAAACAGTTTGATCTCTTGGACTATATTATTCTTATTCAATTAGATTTTTTATTTTTACTTTTTTGTTGCCTAAAAACTTACACAAACCCCCCAAACCAAAACCAAATAACGGTATTCTAACAGGACAATGAACCCAAACACATCCAAACTGATTCTGGGATGGATAAAGCAGTGTAACAAATTTCTGGAATGGAATTCCCAAAGTCAGGCCCAAACAGTTTAAATCAGGCTTACCCAAACTCGGCCCGCGGGCCACTTTCGGCCCCGCCCCCTTACTTCCGGTCCGCCAATTTTGTCAAAAA
>JAVDPK010017428.1:0-13049 GCA_034780415.1 Cichlasoma orientale | reverse complement strand
TATAATTGCTGCCAACAAGAGCTCCTAAGGAGAATGCAGTCAGTTTTAGATCCACGGCGTGAAATCACAGAAATTTTCTTCTAAAGAATGACGGCCTGGTGGCCATAATGAGAGTTATTCACACAGACGCTGTTTCAGTCGATAAAGACACGCTGGGGTCCGATTTTACAGAAATAAATGCATTAAGGGGCGAGTAGACAAGCCAGGCAAGTTAGATAAGTTTGGAACAAAGACGCGCATTCATTCAGCTCTCCTTTCTCCAGAGTTCAAGGCCGCCTTTGACATGTTCGACACCGATGGTGGCGGTGATATCAGCACCAAGGAGTTGGGTACCGTGATGAGGATGCTGGGCCAGAACCCGACAAGAGAGGAGTTGGATGAGATCATTGAGGAGGTCGATGAGGACGGTGAGGGACGGGAAATGCGGTTTATCGCTGATAGCGGCACAGCAGACCGACTGTGCGCCACAAGTGGTTTTTTTTTTTTTTTTTTTTTTTTTTTTTTACACATAGGGAATAAATGATGATCAGTAATTATGCACAGAGATGGTGGTGACTCTAAACACCCCACCAACGTGACACTTTCACTGCACTAATGGTTTCGGGTTTGCTCTGCTTCAAATTGTTAGTGTTACTGGGTTCCCGGTGTTTCCATGCGTAATACGGTCAACAAAGATTAACATGATAATGGGCCGATCTGATGCTTATTGATTATGTGGCTCCATTAAACCCTCAGGTAGCGGTACCATCGACTTCGAGGAGTTCTTGGTCATGATGGTGAGGCTGATGAAGGAGGACCAGGCCGGCAAGAGCGAGGAAGAGTTGGCAGAATGCTTCCGTGTGTTCGACAAGTGCGTTCGCCTTCACACTATTAATACTGTCTTGTTTGGTCTCGGTGTTTGTGTCCATGTACACTAGCTTCACATTCACGCACCTTTTGTTGTCTTTCGCGTAGGAACGGAGACGGTTACATTGACAGAGAGGAGTTTGCCCTCATCATCCGCAGCACCGGCGAGTCCATCTCAGAGGAGGAGATTGATGAGCTGTTGAAAGATGGAGACAAAAACAACGACGGCATGCTGGACTTTGACGGTATATGTATAAAGACAATGATGAACCTGTTAAGGTCACTTAAAGAAAGTTAGGGTGTCTCTGTGAAGGAGTTAGAGAGCGCAGTAAGCTTTTGTAGCTTCCCTGGAGTACCAGTAGATTATATTTATCTTTTAGGCCCCTTAATGTTGCCTTCTTGGCTGTACTGTACAGTTTCCACACTCCTTAAAATCAAATTACACAGCCTGCAGTTCTCGCATTAGCTGTTGTTGATGTAATTGAAGAAATGATCTCTGCATGAAACTTTTTCCATCTTAGCAACACTTTCCAATTTCTCTTCTGTTTGCCAGAATTCCTCAAGATGATGGAGAATGTGCAGTAGAACAAGAAAGACTCATGGACATTCCTCCACCCTCCTGTGAACCCCCATTCTGACCCACTCAAACTCCCAGCCACACTTCCTCCTTCTCCCTCTTGTCCACCTGGTTCCGCGCCTCTCTTCTCCATCCTTATAAAAATCCTCAACAGACAGCTAGAGCACCCGCTGGTGGGGGGAGTCCCTGGTTTGCTTGTAAATGCAGACGTCCCCTAGATGCCATGCTGACACTGTGCCCTGTAACGGGACAGCAAGGCCGCATTGGGGTTCTTCACCGCGCACAGCTTTTGCAGCACCGTGGCGTGATGTGTCATCAGTGACCCCCCCTCCCCCTCTCTGCTGGTAAAGCTCTGATCTAGATGTAGTCTAGATAGACGGGCAGCCTGTTACCTGCTGCTTAGACCAATGAATTCAACCACTTCACTGTACAAAGAAGTCATTTGCTTGAAATGAATAAATGAACTAACACATGCTCACTTGTAGTTGGTCTGTCATATTTATAGTCTGTGTAATAATTTTGTTTTGAGGAATATTAATAAAATCTTTTTTGTTTTCCTCTTTTTGTCCATTTTGTTTTAACCACAGCCAGTTTTGCCTTTACTGCGAAATTTTGTGCTGAACTTTCAGGCTCTTAAAATACCCAAAAGCCTCGACTGAGGTCAGCACGGTATGCACGTGACGGACAGCCACAGAAACTCAGACCGGTAAATATGTGGGCACAGACAGGGTTTGCATCATCTAGTATTCCTGGCTGTGATTATGAGGTTTAATTTTTTAACTCTGTGAAATCTTCAGTGCAAACTGTTTGCTTTCACAAATATTTACAAGACTTTTCTGAAAAGGCTGGAACACTGTGAAAAATTACATGTTCAACTTCCTGTTTTTGAATGCCGGCGATTTGCTCCTAACACGCTGGGGCTGAACATGTTTCCACTGTGTTTAAGAACCCTCTGTAGGTGTTTGGGAGATGAAGACACCAGTTTTTGTAGTTTTAAAAGCTATTTTTTTCCCCATTAGATGAGACCATGGAGTGTAACCAAGTACATTTTACTGAGGTTTAATGGTTTAATGTACTTGTAGTTTAAGTATTTCCATCTTATACTGCTTTCTGCTTTTACTCCACAAATATTGTACTTTGTTTCAATATTGTATTAATATAGATCAAGGTACCAAGTAATATATATATGTAATTAAAATCATCAAAAGCTTAACATTGAAGTGATATTCACATCGCTAAATCAATAATTATGATCCAATAATAGCAGGGATCATTCTCAAAAGTGTCATTCAACATAATGCTTACCTTTATTTCAGGTACTTTAATATTTTTGATTATACAACCTGTGCACTTATAATCTACTTAAACAGGATTATAACTTTTACTTAAGTCTAAATACTTTTTAGGCACTTTATAAATCCAACATAAAAATATGTTTTAATTCTTTTGCAGCTCCACTTTTCATTTAATAGATCCGCAATAGGACACGGAGCTGCACAAGAGCCTGAAAAGCACATTTTTGATGTTACTATTGTTTCCAGTGGGTGAAAGGACACGGCTGCAGGCAGGCCAGTAAAGCACCACATTTGTAGTAGTTAAGCATTGTCTTACTGAAATAAACAAGGCCTTTCCCGGCACTGCAGACATGTTGCACTAACACCTTTATATACTGCTCAGCACCGATGGTGCCTCAATGGCAGGTGTGCAGATTACTCATGCTATGTGCAGCAGTGCTTTTGAACTGTGCTCCGATAGCAAACCAAATGGTCCCCTTCATCTTTAGCCCAGAGGACCCGGTGTCCATAATTTCCTACTTTGACTGGCCAGACCACAACAGAATTTTCCACTTTGCCCAAGCCCTTTAATAACTTCAGATGCAAAGAAGGGGAAATTTTTCTGGATCTTGCTTACATTCATTTTTTCTGTGGATGATAAGAGGGTTCTTCAGCCCATGCAGTGACTTCCATTACAAAAGCAAAGCACTTAAATATTGTCTCGTTAGCCCCATCCCTTACATGTTCTTTCACCGATCCCTTCCCGATTTTTACTTCTGAGAGCCTCTGAAAGGGACTCAAATATCAAATTTTTTAACAACTTAAAAACTGTAACTCTGCACCAACATGAATCTGACCCACTGTATGATCATACACACATTTAAGAGTTAAGATTTGTTAATTCACCTCAAAGAGATTGCTGTTAAAGTATTTTCTGTGAGCCCATTTTAAAGTTATACTTGTTTTCTGCTTCTGATGCAGAGCCATAAGTCTGCTGGTTCACAATAAACTAACAGGAGGCCCTGATCGTAATAAAACTATAGGCAAGTCACTTTATTTTACATAACCACAAAATATGACTTCAATACATGTTATCGGCATTTTGTTTGAAAACACACGTCACAAACACGCACAGTGTGGAGTGTGAATGAACTCCCAACCAAATAAACGCGCCAGCTGAACGGCAAATGCAAAGAAATTAAACTCTAAATTAGACATGGGGGGGGGGGGTCCGGTTATGAGTTCAAGAGCCATAATTTGCTTCATCGAAAGCTTTCCGAGCTCTCTTCAGCTCCTCGTTCATGGTCAGCAGATCTTTGACTCGAGCAAACTTCCTGGGATCCTTGCGAATAAGGAAAACGATGTCCTCCACCTGGACGCGGCCCTGGCGCCCGATGGACATGGCTTTGTGGGTCATTTCCGTGATGAACTCGATCACTAGATCCTCTAGAATATCTACAGACTCCGTATAAGGGTTCTGGTCGTCTCCAAACCCGTACATCATACACCGGAGCTCCTTGGAGAAGAGCCTCTTTCTTTTGCCGTAGCCGACATCCACCCCGCCGGAGCCGTCGTCCAACTCCTCGTCGAAGCCGGTCTCGTCCTCCTCTTCTGCCATTTGCTGAAAAACACCCGTCAGCATTATTTTAACCTACAACAGTATCACCTGTCCAATACACGCTAAAATATACGTTAGCACCAATCTTACCTCGTACTGTAAACACGGAAACACAACAACAGCTTGTAGCTTGCAGCGACTTCCGCTTCTGCTTCTTTGACTGAGGAAGTGGTGGTTTGGAGAGGCGGAGAAATCAGAAATCCTGCCCCCTGGTGGCCACCGCCCTGCAGCGGAGCGGTCGGTGAACAAGTTTACTCATTTGTCCACACAATCTACACAGCTGACGGTAAGTTTTCTTTCCTTTAAAGCACAGCTGTTTGCTGGTATCGCACTCTAATCCTGGGAGAGACAGGAAGACTAAATGAATTTAAAGGTAGAATAATAATTGAATAAAAAGAAAAAAAAAGCGCTCAATCCACGTGTGTTTAAACTAAGCCAAATTCATGCGGTATTATTTTAGCTAAATCCTAGACAAACGCTGCATAGGGGCGGCACTGTGTGAGCCGAAACAGTAGCATTGTTCAAGTCATGCGTAATATTAATGATGGCGGACTGAATACTTCACAACAAACACAGCAAAGAAATGGACGGCAGTGCGTGTGACTCATAGGTTTCAAACAGAGGGCTCTGATTTCAAATAAACGCTGCTAACAGAGGTTTACCGCGGGGGCTCCGTGTGTCTACTGTGACACGTCCCCGTGGATCCTGCTGTGGACTCCTGCCCTGGCAAGTGATGTTCAAAGCTTATCTCAAGCAACCGGATAAAGTACTGTAACTAATCATTGACTTGATAATGTTAACAAGTCAATATCGGTGTTAAGCAGCAGGCTAATGTCAGCTAATCAAGTACAACTCCAGCTAGCAAAGAAAACAGTTTGAGCTACCTGTCAAACTTAGCCAAGTAGCTATCCGGTGAGCCTCCCTCCCTCCAGGTATTTAGTATCGGAGGGCTCTGCTTTTTAAGCTGCCGGAGAGTTCGTTTGCTGAAGCGCTCTGATTTATAATAAACCGGTTTGTGTAGCAGGACATTTTACCAGCGGCTTACCTGCTAGCTGGCGTAGTTAAATGAATGCTAGTTACTGATAATGTTAGATTTTAGCTCAAATTAATGTTGCAAGCTAACCTTAAATTCTGTTCCACTTACTGACATTAACGTACACAAACGCAGCCCTGCTCTAACCTCGGTTTTTCCTCTCTCCAGCGTTTCTATTACTCCACACGCTGTTGGTCCCGTTCCTCTAAAGCAGGCTGCTATGGTTGTTAGGAGGGGATGTGGGTTCAGTTTGGAGATGGCCCCTCCACAGTAGCTGTCGGTTCCGGACAGCTGGTCCTGGCAGTCCTGTATGGCGTGCCCGGTCCAGTTCCTGTGCAGGGGGCTGCGCACTGTTGGATTAGTTCTTCTCTACTATGTCTTCTCTATAGGCATCACATTCTATAACAAATGGCTAATGAAGGTAAGTGAGGAAGGTCAGTACTGTTGGTTTCCCGTAGCTTGGTTGTGATTCATGAAAATAAGCCACTGAGGAGCTCTGCTTTGGTTGTCTGAGGGGGTCTCCCCGATCCTGAGAAAGAGGGCATGGAAATTAGCTACACTGACTAGGCCATCCTAGATGACCCTGACTGTTTCTCTCTCTCTCTCTCTCTCAGGGCTTCCATTACCCGCTCTTCATGACTTTATTTCACCTCAGCATCATCTTCTGTCTGTCAGCTCTGGCACGGCAGGCCATGCAATGGTGGACAGGGAAACCTCGCATCACTCTGAGGTGGAAAGAGTACCTCAGCAAAGTAGGACCCACAGGTTTGTTTTGCCTTGAATCCAGAGAATGATGAATTAGTCACTTCTTATCATGTTCACTGATTGACTGAGCTTTGCGGAATACTTTGTCTAAAGCCCATGTGGATAGAATAAACACAGCAACCCTGAGGAGACTGTAGAAGGTGTTTAAAAGCAAACACATAAATGAACCGCCGGGAACAAGTTTTGCTTCATATACATTTTTTATTTTGTCCGTACGTAGTTGCTTTAAATGTTTTCCTGTTTGTTTTAAATTAGTAAAATACACCATAGCATCTACACATGCACCGAAATGAGAAATTATAACTGTGTTTAAGTTTATTATGAACTATTAGACCTGAATTCTGTTCATCTTACCCACAGCTATTGCAACAGCTCTGGATATTGGCCTTTCAAACTGGAGCTTCCTCTTCATCACCATTAGCTTGTAAGTTTGTGGCTTAGAAGTTTTTCTTAAAGATAAATAAAATTTATCTAACCAGTTATTGTTTCATCGTGTCTTGTGGCTCTTATTTTGTGTCCTTCAGGTACACCATGACCAAGTCCTCAGCAGTGCTGTTTATCCTCTTTTTCTCCCTGATCTTTAAACTGGAGGAGCCAGTGAGTGATCTTTCAGTTCAACCTCAAATATTAGTGCAAGTCATGATGCAGACAGAAGTGTGACCAATGCAGTTTTGAGTTAATATCATAAGACACAATTGGGGAATTATTGATTATGAGGTAGATGCCCTCTCTGCCTTTTAAGGTTAGGCTGCAGCCTGGAAGTGCGAAAATCATGCTGAGCAACTGGTAATCTGGGCCACTCCTGTTCATGACTGTGCTGTTGTACATTCTTTAGATTGCTAACCTGCTGTGGAGAAGACAACATGTAATGTTTTTAACCATTCAGCGTTCAACATTGAGCGTTATTGCCATCAGGAAATGTGCTGTTAGCTTTTTGCAGAACTTCACCCGAGTGCATCTTTGCATTGTTGTCTGTGCGTAGCCAGAGAGCGCTGCATGCACTGAGCACTTCTCCTTCTCTCCCCCCTTTCACTGTTCATGCACTGATATTATGGTAATAATATGTACCACTGTAACATTAACGCTCCTCTACTCTCTCCTCTAGTTTATTTTGTCCTGTTTGTCTGTGCTCTCTGTGCTTTTCTTTCCCCTCATTTGCTAATTTTTTAAATTAATTTTTGGTTTTGTTTGTCTGTGCACGTCTGTCTTTATTTTCTGTGCAAATTAACTCTTCTCCCCCCTTTTAATCCAGAACCCATTCCTGATCCTGGTGGTCCTGTTGATCGCTGGTGGTCTCTTCATGGTTACCTTTAAGTCAACCCAGTTTAACCTGGAGGGATTTATTTTGGTGCTGCTGGCATCCTTCATAGGGGGGATTCGCTGGACCCTCACTCAGGTCCTCATGCAGAAAGCAGAGCTGGGTAAGTATTCGGTCGCTGTGAAGTTACAGTTTCCAAAGAGGTCAAAAATCCAGCAATACTTGCAGTGTATGGAATAACCTGCAGCTACACCAATGAACACCAAAGCATTCATCAGGGACACAATAAGGCACGATACATACACAATTTCAAATAGGATTGTTATGAAATAGAAAAATATGCAAGAAGAAATACGCAGATAGACTTATCAGCCAATCGAGCAGCTGAAAAGGGCCACAGCCATCAGGGAATACCGTTTCCATGAAAGGGTGTTCATGGTGTGCCACAAAGCTTAGGCAGGTGGTACATGTCAAAGTAGCATCCACGTGGATGGCAGGACCCAAGTTTTCCCAGAAGAACACTGCCCAAAGTAGCACTCTATCTTTCCGCTCCAATATCGGTAATATTACCCGGACTGCATACTTTCATCTCCGAAACATTAATCGTCTCCGCCCCTCCCTCTCCCGTATACTACCTCCATCCTTGTTCATAGTCTTGTTACCTCCTGTATTATTATTGTAATTCTCTTCTATTTGGCCTCCCTCTCAAATCCCTCCATAAGCTTCAAATGGTTCAAAATTCAGCCGCTCGCATTATCACTAAAACCCCCTCATTTCACCACATCACCCCAGTCCTACAGCAGCTGCAGTGGCTCCCAGTTCAATTCAAGATTCTTCTGAATACATTCAAAAAAATCCGGATATGCCTAAAAACGATTTTTCTCCCAGCAGGGACAAATTGACTGTACAAAGCTGAACCGCAAGGTTACACATTTTCCTCTCATCCGTGTTCTTTTCATGTTTCAGGCCTTCAGAACCCCATCGATGCCATGTATCACCTCCAGCCTCTCATGTTCCTCGGTCTCTTTCCGCTCTTCCTCTTTAATGAAGGTGAGTATAGTGACTATTTTTAGAGCATTCAGCTCTGAAGCCCCTAATTATGGTATTTAAAGTCTTTTTGAAAACCGTTACAGAGCCCTCTGTGTGGATTGACGATCATTTTCTAATTAGGCAACTGATTAAGTGTCAACACAGCATCTATTCTGATACCCACACTGAATTTACATGTAGATACTCAATAGCCCACTTGTGTAATAGATTACCAGTAATTTCCCCACAGCTTCAACACGGCTGTGGAGAGTGGAGGCTCATCAAAGCCCTGTAGCAGATGCTTGATTAATGGGCACCCACAGTGTCTCTGCTTCCTTCTGCTATTGGAGTCTATGGGTGGGACCTGATTCTGTTCATGGAGCTTTACGTTTGTGTCTCAAGCACAACGCAACAGCCATTTTGTTGAAATTACAGATGCGTTCATTGATGACTTGACTCGAGCCGAGTTTAAAGCACCCTGTGAGCTCTTCTCATTTCTCTGTTTTGAGCTCTCTTGTAACCCCTCTCCTCCGTACTCCTGCCTGCTACCTGCATACCGGCTGCAGTGCAGTATCTTGAAGGATGTCTTAATTCCTAAAAGGTATGACTTGATAAACAAGTGCATGATATCCATGCACTTGTTGTGCCATGCTGTGAATATAATATAAACCAAACCCCAAATGCAAATGAAGAATGTTGACTAGCTTGGCCAGAGTCTGCGGTTTGGGGAATGCTGCATTGAGGATCGTCGGTGGCTTCCAGGCCTGGCAGATCCCCCGATACCTTTGAGAGAGGATGACAAACAGAGAGGGAACAAGAACAAACAAGTGTGTGGGGCGAATAGGCATTTATAGACGTAGAACCAGAGGGGGAGTGTTTGGAGTGTGGTCCTGCCTCTGAACTTTGGATAAACTATTTATAAAATGGAATTATCTAGAAGTACACTCACTGTGCTTAAGAGACGTAGCATTTGATTATTTAGGATGGACTCAGATTAAAAAAAATACCTGAGGAACGAATAGACCTCTCTGATGAAGTGCACTATAAATGCATCGGAGGTCAGCTGACTCCAGTGAGTGCGCTGAATGAGATGATTTTTGGCATTTATGAGCGTGAGGTGGAGTTAGTGTGAATAATCTGCCCTGACTGTGTTAATAGAGCAGTGTTTAAAGAGTGAGTCTGATTTCAGCTGGATGCGGGGGGCAGCCCCACTGCTGAAAGGGGGTTTAATCACACGAACGCATCAGTCCGACTGTGGCTCAGTGGTTCTCTGCATTTTGTGCCTGACATCGCACACCAGAGATGTAACATTAGCTGAAAGCTTCACTCTAAATATAAAATAGATTTATTGCGCACATTTACCGATAAACTGCTGCTGATTCATGCAGAAGTGGCAGTGCGGTTTACCACATCCCTTTCTTAAGAAAATTAAAAAAAAAAAAAAAAGATATTGAACTTTCAAAAAACATGAGTGGACAAGCCCTGCGAGCCGTCCATGGAGCACTATTGTAACCGCTTGATTGCCTATCTACCTGGTGTGCTGCCACTCCTAAAAATCTCTGTCCTGATTCTTCCCTCTGTGCCTGCAGGGCTGAGCCTCAGTACCTCAGAGAAGTTATTCCGGCTGACGGAGCTCTCTCCTCTCCTCTATTCCCTCTTCATGCTAAGCATTGGAGGCTCACTGGCGTTCGGCTTGGGCTTCTCAGAGTTCCTGCTAGTCTCCCGAACCTCCAGCCTCACTTTATCCATATCAGGGATCTTTAAGGTACTTATAAAATCTGTGTGTAGGCAGCATTCTTTTTCAGCCCATAAGCCAAAGAAAGTCAGTCCTCAAAGCCAGAACCATACTGAGTTTAATATGGGAGCTTGCTGTGTTTTTGGTGCTACTGAACCAGTTATCTGTAATCATTTAGGACAATCTGACATTCCAGAAAAGTCCACTAGGGCTTTGGATCTGAGCATATAAAAATGTTTTCATTATCTGCTCTACAATGAGCTTGTTCAGACCTATCCAGTGAAGCCTTTCCTTTTGTTCCTTGTGTTGGTTTCCTGTAGGAAGTGTGTACTCTGCTTTTATCTGTTTCTCTGATGGGAGACAAAATGACTATGCTTAACTGGCTGGGATTCGCCGTGTGTCTCTGTGGTATCTCATTACACGTGGGACTCAAGACATATTATTCCAAAAGTAAGTTTTATTTTAGTTTTTGACATTTTATACTGTGATGTGCGCCCAACAAATATTAAAATATCTAACAGGCATTTTAAATACCATATTATTTTTAATTTTTTCCACACAAAAATCATCAGTAAGCTCCTTCTGAGTAAAATCCAGAAACTTTCAGTATTTAATTATATTTTTATTTGTCCCCCTATTCACTGAACAGTCTCCGGGTTTATATATCACATATTAGGTGAGAGCACCAACTGGCTTCCTCACTAACTGTAATGTCACAGAGTCTTCTTCAAAATTCAAGGCCAGCCAGGAAAAGGAAATCAAATTTGCTGATTGGAGAGATGTTACAAAGTGGTGACCGTGCTAACAGTGTTGATTTTCTGGTATCTTCCATCAGGTAAGGGTCCTTCTTTAAGGCAGCTCAAGAGTAAGAGCCCAGAACTTGAGCTGCCATTACTGCAGCAAAATAGGGATGAAGGTGAGGACTATCCTACTGACGAATGTGATGATGAAGAACAAGAGATCACTCTACACTGACAGGACTTGGATGCTACTCATTCCTTCACAACTCTTGTTAGATGGTTTGAACAGTGATGTCAGAGAAGTGCTTCAGATTTGGGAAACATTGCCACAAAAATAGGAAACTTTTTTTTCTTCTTTTTTTTTAAAATTCCCCCCCACCACCAATTACACCCCGAGGCTGGCTCAGTGCCTCCTTATCAGTTATATATTTACAGTGGACTTTGAACGGGACACAGTTGATAACGTTTTACCTTCAAAATGTAGCAAATGCATGCACGTGGTAACAAAGCGTGAATGTATGCAGAGCAGAAGAGTACACTTGAGCTTTAACAGGGTACGCTGCCACCTCGAGGTGTGGTGGGTCATTTATTGTTCCACTCTACGGTGAAAATATATTCACACGCTATTTCATACGTTTGGAAACTGAAAGATTATTAACTTAAAGATTTATCTCATGAACAAATGCTGACCAGGCAGAGTGGAAGCCTAACTTTGCAGTGTTTTTTTTTTTATAGAGGATATAGTGCAGTTTGTAAGAATTAAGTTATTGTTAGTAAAAACACAAATATTGCTGTGCTGTACTGCCTTTGATTTCTGTTTCATTGGTTGGTTTTGTTAAGTTTAGGTAACATACTGAGACTGCAGCACCTCAGTCAATGAACTCTCCAGGTTAGGTATTAGCTCAGTTAATTAACTGGTATCAAAAGGCCTGTTTTTGTTTTGTTTTTTCAGTTTACAGTCCCAAACTCAAAGATAATCAGATCAATTTTGCATTGACTAAATGTTGAAGGTCTTTGTCTGCTGACCTCTTAATAATCATAAAGTTCTGAATACTACAAACAGGTTACTCAGCTATTACAAAGAATGATGTCAGGTGTGGAGTGATTAGTCCTAACACTTCAGCGTTTCTGTATCAAATTTGTCTAAAACAATAGCTTTGCTGAAACATTCCTCGACTGCATATTTTAATTTATAGCATTAGAGACTATTTATTGAATCGGACAATAGTTGTCTGCAGTCATTTTGAGTCATAATTTGAAATGTTATGAATGGTGAAATTGACCATAATGTGCCTTATTAACAGATGTAAAGAACTATTTTAATAACTAATCATGACTAAGTCAGAGTTTAAAGCCATTTGTAAAAGTTTTGAATGTTTGTTTTGGGGTTTTTTTTTGTTTGTTTGTTTTTTTTTTCTGCCATATTTTCTTGAAAATGCTATGTTGTTTGAATGTTGCTTCAGAAAATAAACTAAAAATTGCTCAGCCACAGAAAAACTGAGTCATTCATTAGATGGTGTGACTTGTGCAGCACTTTAATCTCAATGTAACAGAGCCGGAGACTACATCAGGAGACGTGGAAACAATCCAAAGAAGTGTGGAGAGATCTCCAAGGACGTGGAACAAAAGTGAATTGGTGCTATTCTTAGACGCAAATGGTGCAAAATTTATGTTAGTGTCCAAATACTTATGGACCTCCAGATGTGGACATAATTGTTGGTACCCTTCCGTTAAATAAAGGAAAAACCCACAATGATCACTAAAATAACTTGTAACCAATAAAAGTAATAATACAAAAATGTTCTGAAACTCAGCTAATAAAATGCTTTTGAATTGTGGTTCAACAGAAAAATAAACTAATGAAACTGGCCTGGACATAAACAATGGTACCTGTAGAAAATACCGTAAATTCCGGACTATTGAGCGTACCTGAATATAAGCCGGAGGTGTCCAGGTGTTGTAAGTTACAACACCTTTCTTTGTAAATATCTCATGTTAACAACTTGTAACATGAGATATTTACAAAGAAAGGTGGTACACAGAAGGATTATTTAATTTTTAATTACCGCTTTTTTCCGAGCAGTGCCTGTAACACGTCTTACGCCAGGCGATCGTCGCTGGCGCCGGTTTCCTGCTCTTACTAGCCGCGAACAGCTGATTAAGACATAGCGTAT
>JAVDPK010017427.1:0-13051 GCA_034780415.1 Cichlasoma orientale | reverse complement strand
GTGTGTGTGTGTGTGTGTGTGTGTGTGTGTGTGTGTGTGTGTGTGTGTGTGTGTGTGTGTGTGTGTGTGTCCAGCTGGGCTTAGTCTTCATGCATTTATATGTAATGCCAGTATATTGGTTCTTGGCAGTGTCTGGCGTATGTAATGGCACATTGTTCTAAGCATAGAATGCCCCACTTTTCTTTCTCTTTTATGCGTTAAATTACAGTGAAACCTGCATTATCACTTTCCTAGTGCTTTAATCTGTTTAAGTCTTTAAACCCATCTGAGGGGATGATCGCTCTTTTGTGCAATTAGTAGCCTTTTCAAAGTCGCAGATTTGGAGCTGTGTTTTTAATTCAAAGTGCTTGAGGCCCAGCAGTGGTAGATTAACACTGAAGACACGGGCAGGTTATATGAGCACTGATAGCAAGAATAAAACGAGGTTGGCAGCAGGCTACGATTCCTGTGCAAGCAAATGGTCCTGCGAGGGGGAATAATGGAATTTGCTGGATTAAAATGAGAAGAGGGGATGGCTGGAGGTTAATGCGGCGGGTTACTGTGTATTACCCCACTGCTCATCCTCGCCTTACATGGCTCTATATGACATCCACTGACATCAACAACATACCCAGTATTACATTAGCAGCCGGCGTATGCAATATGCCAAATTGCTTTTTCAAACTTTTTTTTCCCCTGCATACAATTATTTATTATATTCATTTCATTTGTGGCACTAATGTTTTTGTGAAATCACAGTGTCTGCTCTTCTGTTTTAATCTCCCAAATGTAATGCCATAAGCTGTGAACAGATATCTGGGCCATATTCACAAGTGGATACTCTCACGAACACAGTGCTGGACATATTGGGGGTTTGGGCAGAGCAGGTGCTTGTTGGTGGCCTTCCATAACAAGCGGCACTGTGTGATAAGGGCACACAAGCACAGAATGATGCATTACTTATGATGCAGACCTGTAAAACAAACTGAAATATGTCATTTTGTTTTTTTATTTTTTTAATCTGAGGACCCAAATATGAACTCTGTCATTTGACCTGGTGACACCGATTATGCTGAGTGAGGCTCAACTGTTTGGAGACCACATCTGTGCAACTAAAAAGACCAACAACAAAGCAGAATGTGAAGCAGAAGAATATAAAGCACCCTTTGAAATGCTGTTGTAAGCAAAAAAAAAAAATTCAACGCTGCTCATCAAAATCCATACGTTCATCCTTGACTTCCATTTGGAAGTCATTTTGAAAATTTCCGCATAGTATGCTCGATGCAGATTAAATCCCACTATGCACTGCAACAGCTGCCGCACAGGTCAAGACCTGTGCACCAACCCATTTTCCTGCGATGCCAATGACACATTGATCAGTGGTCAGTGGATAAAAACGTGGTCAGCACTTTTTACAGTGGCATTTAAGCTAGCCTGAACCCCAAAAATGGTCAATATTTTCAGTTTTAGACTGTTAAATGTTAATCATGTTTGGCCCGCGACTTAGTCTGTGCTTTCAATTTTGGCCCGTTCTGTGATTAAGTTTGACAACCCCGCAGTAGAAAGTGATTTGAATGCTCAAATTGAGTAGAAAAGCACTAGAAGTACCAGTCCCTTTACCATTAGCAATAAAAAGTCAATTAAGATTGAACCAAAAAAAAGAAAAAAAAAAAGAGGAATATTATTCATCCCATATTTTGTGCAATTTAACACTGTGGTCATTACAAAAAATAAGCTATCCACCACATATGACTCTCACCCCCGATATTCTGAGAGAGTCACACCACTGTATGGCGTTTAAACAGAGAAGACTACACAGCATACTTCAAGTAATACTCCCGTGGTGGATTAAAGTATTATGACTGCACTCAAAATCACAGCACTAAACTGAGCACCCTGAGACTGTATGCTAAGGGGAAGGAAAGAAGCTGAGGACTAGTGAGTATCAGAACCACTATCCAGGATGAAACAACAAACATCCATGAGTACATTAGGAAGATGGCCATAACCAATCATGTGCTTAGTGAATATCTCAGGCGGCAGAGAAAGAAGAGAACCAAGAACAGGAGTCATCGTGGATGGACAGGCCCCTGCATGGCATGTACAACTGGTAAACAGAAGTGGCTGATATCAAAAAATCCTACCAATGGCTGGTCAAAGTTGGCCTGAAAGACAACACAGAGGCAATAACAATGGCAGAACAAGAACAAGCCCTAAGCACAAGATCGATAGAGGCTGGGGTCCCCACACCAGGCAAGGCCCCAGGCGCAATGATGCCCCCGAAACAATCCAGCAGGGTGCAAGATGCTAGCCGTTAAGGTATACATGGAACACTAAACCAAGTGGAACTGCTGGAACCAAGTGGCTGGCATAGTGTACAGCCACAAACACAATAATCCATGCAGAGTTGAGCAGAGTGTAAACGAGTAAATAAATAACTTCATAAATAAATTTTAAAAAAAATTATGTGTAATCTGCTTATGTTTTGTGTTTGAAAGAGAAAAGAAATCCCCCAGTATCACAGCACTGAATTTTGAAATCAATATTAATATTTAAACTCTGGCATCTGTATTGAAATTTTGGTGTTGGTCTTATCAATCCCATATCAGTCAGGCTCTAATAAACAGGTTTTGTTACTGCTTGGGTAAAACCGGACAATGATTATCCTTGGGAAGGCATATAAATTCAAATGGATTGAAGCACACATAACCCTACACAGCTATGGCAGATTAGAACACATTTGTACTCTCCTTCTCTAAACTTGCATTTTAGTGTCTGTATTACAGAAACACCCCACGTCCACTCATGTATCAATGCCTCTCAAATATAGGAGAGGATAGGATTTTTAGGATTGGATTGTAATACAGCTCCAGCTCCTTGACACATCCACTGACCCTCTGAACAGGCATTTTACTTTAGCATTTCATCTCAACACATATGCAGACTATTAGTCCATGACAGTCTGCCTCTTATCATGCAGCAGTGGATGACACCTCTCCAGTGTGAGGCGACAGTAATCTACATCACCTTAACACCTCTCTCAGTATACATACAACCAGTCAGAGTCCCCACCTCACGAGTGTGTGAAAGCATGTGCGCACAAATGTGTTCATACTATGGTGGGCCATTACAGAGGGTGTTGGCTTAGCAACTGTCACAAACACTTCACAGCCACTCAAGACCCAGAGAGCAAGGCACCTTCGGTGCTTACTTAAAAAGCCTGCGAGGAGAGAAAAAAAAAAAAGAAAACACTGCCCAGAAACATGCCCTAAACTTTGAAAACTTAAAAGAATGCAATCGGAAAGGACAGAGTGTCATAACAGGGCAGGCTTCACTGCATGTATCACAATTGTTGTCAAATGCAACAGAAAGGCAGAGAAGGCAAGGTTATATTACTGGGTGTGTGCGCAGTATTGCTAAAACAGCTGTAATCCTTTCCTCCACAATGCAAGAGAAAGTCTGCTCACAACACAAGATTTGCCACATCACACTGGCCAATGTGTGTGATCATGAATAAAGCAAGAGTGTGTCTTTTTAGCCGTGGCCTGTGGATGTTTATAAAGAGACTGATTAAGGACTTTGGTGTGTTTAGATCTCACAGGATGTATGTGAAGTTTGCATATTTCTGTGACAGCCTCTACATGAAAGGTGATACTCGGTGAGCAAAGCCTTTGCAATGTTGTGGATAATTTGTTAAGTTACAAGGCTGACAAAATCTTCTAATGATTTTCCAAGACTGACTTTGAAGAAGTCTTTATAAAAAAAAAATTAAAAAAAAAACACACACACACACACACAAAATAATTTGCCCATTTTGCTGGGTAAGGGTTCTGAGGTTTAACACTGGCTGAGTTAGAACACATTTGAAAACAAAAACTGCATTTAAACAAGCCTCCTGTAAAAGGAAATACTAACCAAACAGGACACTTCTCTGTTTGTTCCGACATTTTAGCTTGACTGTTTTTTTGTTCTTTTGAAAAAGAAATGTTAATATCTGTGGTGCACAGCTAACCTGTGAGAGCAGAGATCATGTTAACCCATATCATAATATGGCAGCTTATCAAGAGGTCTCCACCTAGTGGCTGCATTTAACATGACATCAGCAGTGTGATGGAACTGCAACAGTCACTCTCAGTAGTTTATAAATTGTGTTCACAAGAGGTAGCCTGGACACACAATACAACCAATTAATTAATGGCATTTAAATTATTATTAATTAATATAATCAATAATTAAAAATATTTGATAACAGTTAATATATTATCTTTTGTGCTTTTATTGCAATTATTTATCCTTCACTAACTGAACACTGCATTCACAATTTACTCTCTTGCCTTACTGCAGCGTGCCACCCTGTTGATTTTTTTTCCCACAAGCTGGGAGTGTACATTTATTAAATCACTGGTTTACACAGTCTTAACATATGTGAGTACATTCATTTTGATAGCATTTGGACATGAAGGAGACCTTCAGCAGTAATCAACAGATACACCTGCTTGTAATGGACTGATTCACACACAAGTTACAAAGAAACAAAATTATTTTTATTCAAAGAACGCACAGGTTAATACGAGGCTTTTTAGCCCCATGATAAACACAGATACTGAAAAAACAAAATAAAAAGGAGCATTCATTAATTTTGTGCTGCGAAGAGACTTTAACTGCCTGCAGCTGCCAGAAAAACAGATACATCAAGTACTGCCACTACTGTGTGAGTTTCTACACCTTTTTTTCTTTTCTCCTCAGCCTTTACTCACACAAAGGTAGAGATACCTTACAGAACACTGGGATATGATACAGCTCTGAGAAGTACTACTATTTGAATCAAACACCAATAACATGGTCAACATCACCAGCTAGTGGCCATTGAGCTACACTGCAACAAATTCTTGAATTTAAACCATGATGATTAGGTTACATAAGGATTGGTGGTGAGCCCTCTCTAATAACTAAAGCAGACACACAGCAAAAAAGAAGAGCCATCATAAAAGTACATTACAATACACCGACACCACTGGTTCTTAAATTTTCAACTATGTCATATTTCATTTGAGTGACTCGCCAGGAATTCTTTTGGCTAAAGCAAGTTACAAGTTCATGATGTGCATTTTTTTTAGTTAGTCTGCTTGTCATTGATTAGGGCTGATGTGCATGACCTGTCAGGTCCAGGAGTAGCAAATGTTTCTGGTCAAAGTTGCATTCTGAACGCCGTAAGGACACACTGTTTACATCCTCCGACCACAAACATAATCAATGTTGACCATTAACATAGTAAAAAAACTTCTCAGATTGGAAACACTGATTGATGACACACTCCAAAAAGAGCTTGCTTAATAGGTTACAGACAATCACACAGACATTTCTGGCACTGAATGTCAAAGAGCCTTAACCCTCTGGGGTATAATTGGCCATTTTTGAATACTTTTGATTTTATCTTTATAGTTCACCTTACAAACTGTTTACCTTTGCCTTGTTTGGTATCATTTCTTTCAGCACAACCTCGCATGTGAGACTGTACAGTTATTTTTTTCATTTTGACATCATTACTGTATTAACACATTAGACCTAAAATAAAATTAAAAAAAGAGTTTGTTTTTTTACTGTCAAAACCACAAACATGTTTAACAAGCTATTTTTACAACACAAAAATTAGTTGCAAATGTTAAAAACTTATGTACAAATATAGCAAACAACAAACTTATATACAACTATTTACATTAAAATGCAGGAAATGGCGTTGTTCGCACAACTATAATAAAATGCCACACAAATTATTTGTGCCACTCCAAAATACATTTTTGTTAACTGAAATAACTTAAATTAAAAGTAAAAAGGCATAACTAACTGAAACTGTAATTTGTGTTTACTAAACTAACTAAAACGTACTGAAATTACAGATAAAATGCCGTTCGTTGTTGTGTTTGCCAGTTTATTTAAAAGCCTTGTGGATTGATATAAAATCTTTTTTTTAGCTGGGGGCGCCATACGGCAGCTCACTGTGTGTGCGTCTGCACACCACGCCAATCCGCAAAATAATGGCAACAGCAAAAGTTGGGAGAAAGTGGCCCATATGGGATTTCTTGTTGTGGGTGATGGAAAAATGTGCGGAACACTTCTCAAGGGGAAAACCCCACCAACCTCTGAACCCTTCGCAGTAACCTACAACGTAACCTGATGTCACCTCTCGACAAAGGTAACTACATGTCAGTTTTTGAATTCATCAGTGAGAGAATAACAATCAGGAATAATAATCAAAGCACCAATATAAGGACTCACAAATTCCTGGAGGGAGACTGCTGAAACTATCAGAATGGACGTGAAGGAAAATCTAGAGGGACAATTATGTTTGCAGCACCGCGGATAAAACACTTGGACACGACCACAAGGTAATTAACACACACAATATGACGTCAGCCACTTGTATACGCAGCCCCCGCAAAGACCCAGCGCAGAAGACTAATTCAGGCCTAATAGTGAGTGTCTAACCAAGCCAGCGTCTCTGAGCAGCAGTGCACAGAGTTCCTGTTTATAATGTTTTGCTGTGTTCTGATGTTACACACCACATGTGAGGTAATGTTAATCCACTGCACTGAAGCTGCAACTGTATCTAGTCCCGGGCAGTCAAATTTATTCCCATTTTATTTTTGAGATAAATATTTTTATTAATATTTGTAAATTTTTGAGACACATATTTTTGAGAGTTTACTGGGGTTTAAGTTTATTGGATTTTTCTTTATGTTGCTCCCCATTGATGTCTCATGATGTTCATATGTGTCCTTATTACACACTTTTAGCACATAATGCAGCTGTCTTGTGAACACATTTTTTTAAATGATATAATTTGTTGAGGTTTTATTACACAATAGTTACTCTTGCACCTGACAAATAAAGTATGAAAAACTAAAACTAATACTAGAACTAATGAAAACTTAAAACTAAGCATTAAACCTAAAATAAAAACTAATAAAAATGAGCATAACCACTCTAAAAACTAATTGAAACAAAATAAAACTAAACTATAATATAAAATCCAAAAATATTATAACCCTGCTTCAGTGAACCAGATGATGATTATTATAGTAAAAAAATGTTCAATCACACACCATCTGAATTGATCACAGTTCTGAAAGCTTTTGGCAGAAAAGGATCAGGTATAAAAAATAAATAAATAAATGGGGTTGCAGTGTTACGGACCAATTAGATGTGACTTACAGACACACTCCAGATCTGCATCCCGTCAGTATAGCCAATCATGAGGCAGAGTGGAGGGTCAGTAGTTCCACTGTGCATCTCCATAAACTCGGGGTTGCGTGCAGTGTCTATGCAAAGACAAAATGTGTGAAGAGCAATAGTAAATAATACTAACGTTAAAAGTTTAAACACCATTACAAAACATCTATGAAGTACATAAAGCACTGCAAGTGAACCACAAAACACATTTATACCACATTCCTGTTATTGATTTGGAATATGGTGAGAGGCATAATGCATTATGGTCTCTTATATATTGGCTCTAAAAAGTTTGAAATAGTAGAAGGTATACACAGAGTATGACTAAGGGTTTTTAATAGTAAGGCAATGACTCCGTACCATTGATGTCAGCTTTCTCAAATCGAACCCAAATGATTTTCTCTTTCTCGTCAGTGGGTGGAGCCCCGGTATACGCCTGTAGTAAAACCAAGAAAGAAGGTGGGCAAAACAGGCAGCATGAACACCAATAAAGGTAATAAAGAACGCCAAGATCTGTCTTCATCATTGCATTTACATTTTAAACAGCTGGAGGTTATCCATGTTACACTTTTGGTTTCTGATCAAAGTACATCAGATATCAGTAATAAGGTCACTCCACTTAGAGTGTCACTTTTTTAAGTGTCTCTTAAATTTCACAATAGGACAGCAGAACTGGTGCCAAAATATTTATTGTTTTCAGTGTTTGTTTTTTTTAGTGTTGTATAAAGATTTTTGGGCTGCTAGTAACGTTATCATCTTTCAGTAAAATAATGAATTAAAAAAAGCAAATGTAAAAAAAGACAAATTAAAATGAGTAAAGCCACGTGCCAGTAGAGGAAAGTTACCTGAGGGACTACATCCTGTAGAAAAGTCACAACACTTTCCATATAAGACTGCTCCCTGTGAAAACAAAAACCTCCAGTAAATCACAAATGGAAATAATGTATTGAGTAACATCGATATGTAGGGGTGTTACATGAGTAAAGCAGAAGTAAATATCAAATGTATGCACAGTACTTCGCAAAAGTCCAGAACCACCTCTAATTTATTTATATTGTACTTCAAAAGGAGCCAAACCTTTTTATAAATTTGTAAAGTGGTCTTGAGCAGTAGTTCTCCAGGCTTTCTGGAGGTCTTTCAAAGTTTTTCTATGAACCTTTTCACTCATTTTCAGTCCAGCCCTTGTAGCTGACCATTTCCAGAGGACGTTTTTTTGTTGTTGTTTGTTAAGCCACCTAATGCACACCTAACTCAGGGGATAAGCCAGTGTTGTGTCTATATATAAAAGACAATTTAGCAAACAGTGCATTTTAAATTGTATCTTTAGACACTTTGTTAATAGCAGCCACAAAAACACACAATTTGTTCCCATTTCTTTAGTTGAAACTATAAAAATGCTGAAGCTAACACTACCTGGCATAAAATAGTATATTTGCACCAGCAAGGTGATTCTTAAAGAGCAGAATCATTGAATCAGAGTTAGATCATTTTCAGAGAATGTAACAAAATGCAGCCAACATCCAAAGAATGTCCTTAAAGAAGCCTGAAGAACCAACCTGAAGCCTTCTTAAAAAAAAATAAAAATCACAATTATGCTTGCTTAAGAGTTGAGGCTATGTTGAAAAATAAAGGTGTTGATACCAAATATTGACATTAAGCGTGTGAGAGCTGTACAAATTCTGTTTTTGCCTTATATTCACTATTTTCATGTATTTTTACACCTTTTAATAAATTGCTGCACACATTTCTCATTTTCCCAGCAAAATATCAAGTAATGAGTGGTGGCTCGAGACTTTTGCACAGTACTGTAAAACATTTCAAGGAGGGTCAATTGAGGAGATCACATGAATTATCTAAGTTCATCTAGTATGCTGTTTCTTATTCTTGGCACTTGGGACAGAAATAAAGTACATATGTCTACTTACAGTAGATACAGTATCATGATTTCAAGGAATATTGTTGAGATAATAAAGATTTGTCCTTACGTAGCAGCTTGTGCTCTCACCAAAACCCCTCCAGCACAGCGACTCGGTCTGCGTGGAGAGTCCGTTGCCATTTTGTCCTATTGGTTTGATATCCTGAAAAGACAAAAAGTGACATTTAGCAAAAATAAGTAACTTGGCCTGGCAAACAAATGGAATGGCTGCAGCACAGCACCGAGCGATCAAATGCTGGCTAGAACCCTGTTGTGAGACTTATTTTGAAATCTCCCGTATGAGCTGCGTTTCCCCTTAATTCAGAATGCTATTACAGGTGGAGGTGGGTCAAGTGCTGTTACAGTGTGTGAAGTTTAATGAACAATATGCATCTATAGTATGTATTTGAACACCCTAGGTGACATCGTTCGAGTTATCACGTTCACTAGATTTTCAGAAAATGTGACCTCTGACACTTTGCTTGAGGTCAAGGTTGCCGTGATTCAAACTCATCTTGAGAGTTTTAGTAGATGCATCAATGGTGTGAATTTGAACATACTAGACCACATTGTTCTTGAGTTATAGCCAACATTAAAGGTTTTGTGGAAAAGAAGCCGATGCCAAGGCTTTGGACAATAGCTTGACTCTTTCTTCCAAACAGCTGAGCTAAAAATTAAAACTTTACACTGCAGCCACTCTGTGGCTCCCTCTCCTGTTCAGGCTGACTTTTCATCCAATCATCAATCTATATATACAGGGTCATCTTCACTGGGCTATATGCTGTTGGTTTTTTTGGAGGGCAGCAGACAAGCACATCTGCATAAGATTAAATTAGATTAAATTAAACCTTATAAATCCCTTTAGATTCCATCAGGGAAATTAAAGGGACTCTGTCGGGGAAATTTAAGAAAATCTACATAGGTTACATAACAAGAATCCTTCACTCTGCATAACTGAACACCTACACAAATGTATACAGACATAGTACCATCAATTCCACTTCAAGAGAGCTATCAACTGTGCACAAAACAATTACAAACAATGGAAAGACGAGGACTCATTACTAACGCCAGTTCACAACAGAAGTGGCAAGGCATCCGGTACATCACAGATTACAAAAAGAAAAATTACATACAGCAACAGCAAGTCTGTGAAGCTGGCAGAGGAATTCAATCACTTCTTTGCACAGTTTGACTGAGACAATAACCAATCTCCAGCCATCCAAGGCCAAGCAGCTGCATCCAAGCCTTACATCACCAAGTGCAATGCAAAGTTCCAGTGAAAGAAACTCTTAATGCTTCAGCACCAAGACATTTTGCACAATTTCATGTTCCCAACTTTGTGGGAACAGTTTGGGGATGGCCCCTTACAGTTCCAAAATGACTGTGCACCAGTGCACAGAGCGAGGTCCATAAAGACGTGGATGAGCAAGTTCGGTGCAGAAGAACTTGACCGGCCTGCACAGAATCCTGACATCAACCCTTTGGGATGAATTAGAGTGGAGACTGCGAGCCAGACCTGCTCGTCCAAAATCAGTGTCTGACCTCACAAATGTGCTTCTGGAAAAATGGTCAAAAATTTCCATAAACACAGATTGTTGAAAGCCTTCCCAGAAGAGGTGAAGCTGTTATAGCTTCAAACGGTGGACCAAAATCATATTAAACCCTACGGATTAAGAATGAGATGCCACTGAAGTTCATGTATGTGAAGGCAGACAAGCAAATACCTTTGGTAATATAGAGCATATGCTGGAATTCCATGTTTGGATATATGTTTGAGGTGTGGCTCTAAACTTTTGTCATGTGGGGATTAAAACAGATTGGACACTTCAGCATGTGGACTAGAGGAGATGGGGATCGAATCACCAACTTGTTGGACTGTTAGCCGACCTGCTCCATAGCCACCGCTCAACCACTAAACAGTAGCAAATGAGCCAGCTCTAAGAGCCGGCTTATTGAAGTGAACGACAGGCGCTGGCTCCTGATTGTGAGCTGGTTTTTGCTGTTGTTGTTGTTTTCTGTGGAAGCCGCACGTGACTGGTTAAGATGTGTGGCAGCATCTGTGTGTCTACACTGAGCGGGAGGGGAGGGGCCACAAACACACTGCACAGTGTGTACTCAAACACGAGAGAGGGAGAGGCTCCTGCAAAGTTCGCGTGGAGACAGGGACGAGCTAGAGGAAGTTGTACTTTACATAGAGGCTACACGCTGGAACAGTGAGGAAAATGAGTGATGGAAAACATAGTAAAGTTTGCCTGTCTGTCACATTAAAATGTGTCCAGAGTGTAGACTGCAAAGTTAAAATTTCATATCGCCCAGGCTCCACAAACAACCTGCACAGGCATATGCGAACTGTTAGTCCATCAGTGCGATTAGAAGAACAGGGCAGGTCGTATCAGGAAGGAGAAACAGGATCAACCCCTCCAAAGCCCTTGGGGTTCTGAGTGCCAATTTTCACTAGACTTGCAAAAACTCCCGCCTGGACATGCTTTTTTGTTTGTTTGCTTTGTACATTTGAATTTATATTTTGTTGAGTGTTGTTTTATTGGTGTGGTGTTCCACTGTACATAGTTGCACATTTACAAATAATATAAACCATCAGAAATTGGTCCTTTTTGTTTGAGATCGCTCTTTGCTTTTGCTGTATTTTAGTATTTATTTTTGGAGCACTCTTCTATGTTGAGTATATAAATAAATATTTGATATAATGTATGTTTTTATATTAGTAATTTATTTTACACATATTATTTTAATAATTTAAGCAAAAAAAAAAAAATCTGAGGAGCCACTTAGGAGCTGAAAGAGTCGGCTCTTTTTAGTGAGCCGAGCCAAAACAACTGGCTCTCAAAAAAGAGCTGGAATTCCCATCACTAGCACTAAAGCAACACCAACAAACAGAGAACTACTTTCTCCTTAAAAAGTAATCAGCAGACATTTGGGTGGAGTTGACGAGGCATTTAAACATATCTGAGAACTTACTGGTCCAACCTATGGTCACATCAAGACAGTGTCTGTCTGATCCACTTTAATATTTACACCTGATGTGCAACATGGGCTTTTCCTTAACCACATGAGGTATATAAAAGAAGCACCTTTAGAGTCTAATGTTAATCAAAATAACAGTATCACGACATGGCAATTAATTTTTAAGGAGTACTACAGAAAAACTTGAAGAAAAAAGGTACCAGAAAAAAAAAATGCACTTTTCAAAAGTAGTGCAAATCCAGTACCATAACAATACAATACTGTTTGACTAACATACTTTTTATTTGTGGTTTCTTGTAATGCTACACATAGGCTAGAAAATATTTATTCTCATCTATGTGTACACTAGTGTATTCTAGAATGGAACACAACACTCACACATCTCTTAAGAGCTATCCACACAGAAATTAATCTGCTCATTGTGCATCGATTTGTCACTGATGGTTGGTCATTAGCAGATATTTCTGGCTCAGAATGCCTAGGTAACTTAGTAAAGCATTTATCAACCTGTCATAAAAATAATCAACGGTATTCTCTGTTCTCATTGTTAGACGTTAGTCAATGTCTCACACACCATAAGGCTTTTAATAAACAGTGACAACTGTGTGCACGTAAAATAAACTCTGCATTTTATTACTAAAACTAGTGGACTCTACAGCCTCCCTTGATTTATATTGTACACCATATCGCTAAGAATTGCTCAAGTACTAGTAATTAATAGCATATTAATTTAAACTATGCTATGAATTATAGCATAGTAACCATTCTAGGTCTTAGGGGTGTAACAGTACAAAATTCCACAGTTTGGTTCATAATGCAGTACAGACACAGTTCGGTGAATTTCGGTTTGGTTCATTTTATGTGACCATCCATCCATCCATCCATTCACTTCCGCTTATCCTTTTCAGGGTCGCGGGGGGGCTGGAGCCTATCCCAGCTGAC
>JAVDPK010017426.1:0-13054 GCA_034780415.1 Cichlasoma orientale | reverse complement strand
TTTTTTAAAAGAATAAGTCAGCCTTTTGCTGTTTTTGCTCAGTATCTTTTCTGTTTACATTTTAATAGCACAGCTGTTAGTGTTTTGTTATGGAGGGAAAAGCATTTATTTGAGAAGCATTATTTAAATATGCCAGTAGTTTATTTTTGAGCAATTTCTCATGTACATCTACATCTGAATGTTAAAAAAAAAAGTGCCCGTGTGAGTCAGTAGTGGCTTTTTTTTTTTAATACCTTTTGCGAAGTAAAAATATATCGTATATATATCGTATATCGCCATTCAGCTAAAAAATAACGTGATATTATTTTTGGTCCATGTCGCCCAGCCCTACTTTCAAGAGTGTTGGACAGCTTGAGTCTAAAAGAGAAATTCTGAGGCAAAAAAAGGCTTAAAAGCTTTGCTGCGGGAGGGACTAAGCAGTGTGATATGTGGAAAGTCTCTCTAACTCCCTGCATTCATTTCTGTTACCTCTCCTTGCTCTCTAGGCTATCTTATCCACGAATCAGCAGCCTGGAGTGAGCGTCTCCAGCAGTGGTTCTTCCTCCCTCGCCGTGCCAGTCACGAGCGTTATGAAGAGACTGCAGATGAGCGGCGTGCCACCAACTTCCTCTTGTCCTGCCCCGCAGACTTCAGCTCCATCACTGTGCGGCGCGTCGGACCTCTCAACCCCACACGCGGCTTCTCCTCTTTTAAATTTGTCCCGGACACAGACGATCAAATCGTCCTGGCCCTAAAATCAGAGGAGGACGCAGGCAAGATTGCCACCTATATCATAGCGTTTACACTAGACGGCCGGGTGCTGCTTCCTGAGACAAAGATAGGAGATGTAAAGTATGAAGGGCTGGAGTTTATTTGAACGGGTCAGGACTGAAAGATGCCGCTTTCCTCCCTGTTAAGCAGATAAAAAGCTGAGTTTTAAATTCCTGTTCAGGTTTCAGTTCAATATGGTGTGACCAAATTTAGACATTATGTAATTATGATGATTGAGAGGCACAAGAAAAGATCCCTGAAGGACAGTTATGTGTCATCAGCCGCAGAGTGGCTGACTGATGCAGCCAAAAACAGATGTTTTAAAAGGCGTAACTACTTAATTTCAGCACTGCTACACTGCTGCCTAAACCTCCTGGATTGACACTACTGAGCAAAACTCCAGGTAAAATGTAGATCTCCTTTCCCAAAGCCAAACTCTGCTGGTCAGACACTCAGGGAAACGGGGTGCAAAAGCATTAAAAAAAAAAAATTAAATTAATGTTTTTACATTAATATTTAAAGTCATTTGTTCACTATATCATATTATATAAATCTATATTTATATGTAAACTGTGCTATTCTACACAAGCCCAGAGGGATGTGCTATGAAGCAAAATTAATCAATTAGTGAGATATGTTGAGCCTAAAGTCAAAGTTTTCAGTGTCACAAAGGTGACGTCTGTATTACTGTTGGCAGAGACTGAACATGTAATCTGAAAATGGATTAAATAGGTGTGTTTTTGTTAGGTACTGCTTTGCTAAGTTTAGTTTACACTGTCTGTATGACAGCCTATAGAAGACAGATCAGAGAATTAATTAGTCTGTAATTATTAGAAATCAACAAAAATCAATTATTCACTTTTATTTAGGCCAGAAACTAAAGCGACCCAAGTGTCTTGAGTTAAATGCAGTTTAAAGTCTAAAAGCTACAATCCACAGCTGTCATGTTAGAAATAAACCCCAGCATCAGGTGTGCACTGCATTGGTAAAATAGCCTAATATTTTTTTTCATATTCTTCATGACCCATTTCTCCTGACTGGCACTCCATGTTTGTGCAGAAGAGTCATCGAGATGCCCCCCGTTATTGTACAGAGCCTGAAGCAAAAGGCCTGGGACAAAGCTGCTTCCAGCAGGATGTCAGTCGTTACCCGCATTAGCTTTAGTAGCTCTGTAGGCTTATTGAGAGGAACACTAGAAATCTGCTGACCTACAACATGCTGTGACTTGAAACGCACACCTGATGATTTCGTTTGGATGGAAGTGTGTTTCCAAAAGTTTTTTCCTCCTGTGTTCTCTTTAGACTCAAACAGGTGTTTTACAATTCTGTTCATTTACACACACACACTGAAGTGGGTTTCTCCTTTCTTTTGGCTGCTCGGGCTCTGAATTGATAGAACTTTGACCGTGTTCTTGCACTCCACTTGCGCTTTATTTAACACAGCAACAAACTGTTTGGTGCAAACCATTAAAAATAATGGGTTTCATATCGAAGTAGTGCTGTCGACACGTCCTGTGTTATTTTTCACTGAAGGATTTGTCAAACCAGCTTATGCAAAGAAAGCCTGGTCAAGTTGAACTTGCTTCATAATACACCCCTCACCTCAAATGTTGCCTCACATATGTTAATTATTATAAGCTTCTCAAGACTGAACATGTGAAACACCAGCTGTTTAATGTAACCATAATTAAACCATATATTAATATATTTCCTGTATCCTCTGAAAAGATATAAAAATTTCTTCTTGCTTGAATATCTTGTGTGCCACCTCCAGTGAAATGTGATTTAAATAACAGAAATTTCAATGTTGCATCTGCTGTGTTTTGTTTTTTTATTTAACTTGATTAAACCAACAAATTGATCTGCAAAAATACTTATACATTTTAAAGTCTTCATGTCTACAAAATCAACAGTAATGCATTATGTTTTTCACTGTACAGTAGTTTCTTATTCAGATTTAATCAAACTCGGTAATGGGAGGAAGATCATACGGATTAACTGATTAAAGTGACGACAGTTTGGATCCTTTTAACATGCTGCAAAGTTAGCAATTATTCTCACAACAGATTTATTTATTCATTTTTAATCTGAACACTCAAAACCTGAGGAAAGTGCTTGTGAGCAGCCTCGCTCACAGGCTCGTTGCCATTATGAGGCTGTCTTGAGGTAGCCCGTCCAGGTGGACAGGTTTGAAGGAGCCCAGTTTGGAATAGAAGTCGAGCATCCTCCGATCGCTCTGCCTCAACTCACAAAAGGCTCCTCTGGACCCTGAAAGGAAAACAACAATGGTGATTTTAAAGTGTTGAATGAAGGGGACGGTAACAGCTATAAGTGGAATAACTGTAAAGACAAAAACAAAATTCCCAAGGATAGCCAACATGCTCACAGCTGCAGCAGGTTTCTCTGGATTTCCAGAGTCATGCATAAGAAATGGTGACCAATACCACTCAGTTTAGATGTCCACATGCAAATATGACTACGACTAGAATCCAACAACATATGGAGCTGGAACATAAGCATAATATGCCCTTAAAAAGCAAACTGATACTGCTCTAAGTGGAACAGCTCCCCCTTGTGGTTTATTTCCTGCCTCATTAACCTTAAGATGTGAAGTTGTTAGAAACCAGTTAGATGAGCTTCATTGAGAATGATCACATTCATAGTGTGAAACCTCGACCTACCACTGCTCCTGACGCAGGACAACAGCTGACCAATCATGCGCTTGGCGGGAGAGGGATCAGTGACCCGAGGGAGCACTTCCAGAGCAACCACTGAGGGGAATTCTTCAAACACTGTACCACTGACTGCCCTCTAGAGGTTGGAAATAGAATACAGCCAAGTGACACTGCATATATGGTTTTACTGTACTCTGGAAAAATATTCACATCTTGCTTTTGATCACCTGGCTCTTGGCTGCAGCTGGTTTGGCATCAATGAGGGCCAGTGCATAACCACACAGCCCGATGTCATCCTCCAGGACGAGAGCACAGAGAGGGGAAGGCGGGATTTCACCTGCTGACAGGCTGCAATGGGCCAGGGAGAAAGTTTAGATGAAGGCGATAATCACATTTACAGACGAAGCTTTAACACCCTAAGTAATTTAAAGAGCGTGTTAACAATAGACCTGCTTGATTACTCGTCAAAATGCCACTTCCTGACTCTGTTCCCTCTCAAGTACACACACCTGATAATTAGGTGACACAGCCGCAGCTTCCCAGGCTTTTTTGGATTATTCACTAATTCACAGTCCTCTGACAGCTACTGACTGTATATAAAGATTGTTGTAGTTGTCATTGTGGTGTTCTGAAAATAGACGTTCTAAGTGACGGCGGATCTTCCTGAGAACTCGAGGGGTGATTAATGCTTCATGTTCATGCAACTTGTAAATCAAATAGAAAAGGATATCCACCTTTGTCCCACTTTTTTGACTAATGGGGTCCAGAGTTTCCAAAAATCATCATAAACTCATCAGGAAAGTGGTTAGTGAGGTTAGAGCCGAGAGAAGAGGGGATACTACGAACGCAGTTCAACACAGGCGGGCTTTCTTTGCGTTACAAAAACTTAATAAAACCCCAGTTGGAAATAACGGGTCTCACAACAGTGATTATCAGCTTTCCCTGTTAAACCAGGCTTTGTGCTTCAGGCTCGGTGCGTGCTCACATAAAAAAATGGGTGTTTTGCAGGTTATGTGTTCTTCTGCATGTGGCCTACTCCAGAGATATCAGCTGATGATGATTATAATGATAAAATAGTGATTAAAATCTTTAAAGAATATAAAAAATATATATATATATTAAAATGCAACGTTGCAAGTTTAAAAATAAAAAAAGATTAATGCTGCAGAAAATCAGTAATCTGGTGAAGTAGCACACAGAGCAGTAATAATAAACATTTTAATTGCAGTTAATTATTTTTAATCACTGAGTGCGCTCTCAGTGCTGCTGTTTATTTCTAAGGTGACGCCTGCAAATTAGAGCTCTGAAACTTTAAACCCGCATCCATTTAAACGTTAAACTTTACTGTCTCGCAGCCTAATAAAGGAGACGTGGAAATCGCTTCAGTTTGTCGGCACATCAAAGTGAAATGAATTCGATTGATTGAACAGGTATCTTTGGTGTGTGCTGTGTTCTAGGAGCTGCAGTACCAGCAGCGTAAAAGAGACTTAGCAGCAGATTAGAATCATGTCTAACATTTATATATTTTATTTAATCACCAAATGAATACAACATGCTATAAATAAAAGAATCTGGGGAAACGTACTCAGGGCAGCGTGACTGACTCTTACCTGTCGCTGATAAGTGGAGTTTTGCCCTCTCCTGCTCCCTGCATCTCCCTGAAAATCCTCTGTACCTCTGGCTAGAAAAAGGGGGAAAAAAACCAAAAAAACTGCATTATAATCACAGCTGAATTTTAACCAAAAGATAAAATCATTGATCTGCGTCCTCACCTTGTCCTCGGGGCAGTACGGCCGTATGCAATAAACTGCTGTCATGGGAGGATGTCTGAACAGGTCCCTGTTCCCATGTCCTGGCAGCATTCTCTGTTGGTATGAAAGAAAATGGACACCAGAAACATAAAGTTTAGATCCCTGAAGACAAAGATGAAACTAATTTAAAATCAGGTGGCTCTAGCGTTACAGGATGGTGCTTTTCAAATATGTACTGTTACAATGGTGAATGTTAATATTAAGCATGACAAAGTTTTGAAATAATCACATCAGCATTTGTGCTGTAAGCCAAAAGCTCAGACTTCAGACTGCTCTCACTTTCAGACAGTTTTTCTACTCTTGGACCTTAATGATGTCAAAGCACACAGCTCTGTAGGCCCCACCCATCTTTATAAAGGGCAGCCAATCAGAAGAAAGTTGGTTTGAAGGGAGAGGATCTAAAGCAGCTCGTTTCAGACAGTAGATGAACTGAGGAGCTGCACCAACGCTCAGTATAAGATAGGGAAGGATTATTTTGAACTGTGAATAATGCAAAGCTACTCTAGTGGGAGTCCAAAAATAAAAATATGGAGCTGGAAATTAGCATGGTAGATTCACACATTAATAATTTACTTATATCAGCTCGAGACCTTGTCTTATTACTGACAGTTATCACTGCGTGGGTTTTAAATAACAGCTCACTGCACTGCTTAGTTTACCTGGAATTCTCCAGAGAGGCCTCCTCTGAAGCCCCAGGGTTCAGGATCATCGTTCATTAACTGGGCAGCGGGTTGGCCATGGCCTCCTGTGGAAGGCAAAACACATAAAAATATTAAAAGCTAGAGTAAGAAGCTTCAGTTTACACTTTAGCACCTAATTTGACCAAAGTATAATCACCGCATTTAAAAATATGGGAGGATTAGTCATCATCTTAATCTAAATGCGGTTCCTGCTGATTTTCATGGCTGCTGGAGTTTTTGATAGGAAAATGCAAACAAGCTCATCTGTTATTACAGGTTGTAGTGGGAACTAATTTCACAAATCTAACAAAATTATTTTATCGGTTATAATTAGAGCACCATGTGGAAACTCTGGTACAACCTGCCATATTTGCTCAGTCTAGGTTTTTGAGATATTTAGATTTCAAAGTGCAAAAAAACATGCTGGAAGTGGGTCAGCAGACCGTTTAGCATTATAAGAAGCTAAAACTTCACAGCAATCATTATATATTCAAACTTTGGAATAAAATTTTAGGGAAATCAGAGATTGCTGATCAGAATGATCCAAAAGCTAAGAACACCATCACCAGTGTTGGTTTTGCAAGACAAGTGGAAAACATTATTTTGCAGCCTATTTGCATCTATAATAAAACAGCTCTATTACAGTATTCAGTCCCCTTTGATTGCTTAGAATAGGAACAGTTTTCTCACCTAGTGTTTTCACGTATGCTCGAGCCAGACCCACCCCACTCTTAATGTCGCAGATGTAGTTGTACAGATCGTACAGGATGCTGCGATTCGGGGCGTTGGACAGGCGGTTGAACATCTGCACCACTGCATCACACATGCTATCGAACTGCTGCGCTCTTGAGCACCACTCTGCTGTCTGGAAAAAATACATAACATCTGCATGAGGACAACACGTAGAAAATAACCTGCATTTGTCATAAAAATATAAACACTACCTTGTCCGTCTCTGCAGCAGCTGCCTGACTGTGGTTTTTGAGCCAGTCCAGCTCCTGCAGCATGGTCCTGGCTGTGGTACCGTGTTCATAGGGCAAGTAGAAGAGGTCGGACAGCAGCTTCAGGTCATCCAGGGTCAGAGGCTCAGCTGTGTACAAAGGGTTCTCCCCGGGACCAGGAACATAGGGGCTCTCACCCATATCTGTCTGCATGGGCTCCTCTTCTGACGACTCTTTTTTGAGGCGAGGATTACAAGGCCCTGGAAGCACAGACACACCTTGTCTTAATGTGACAACTACCCCTTTTAACATCATTAAACTGCCTTTAATAAGGCTCTACCTCCTGGTTGATCCGTGCTCATGAACTCCTCCAACCAGTCAGTGAGGGCCAGATTCAGGGCTTTCTGCGGGCTGTAGCAAGGATCCTGCTCTTCATCGCCTGTTGGTGAAGGTCAGAGAAAGTGAGACAATGTTTAGGCTCTGCGATCCCACAGACTGGCTGGGAGTGTATTCCCAGCAAACTTGGCTGCAACACTGACAGCACTTCCTGTCAAAGTCAGGCTGCGTCTTATAAAATAAATCATACTGTTTAAATTATTCTAAAAAGTGCACGTTGGGTTTTTTGTTTGCTTGTTTCACTTGATTACAGATTATTTTTTCCTACACAGTCACTGAACGCAGTTAAAAGAGCAGTGCTGTGATTTATTTTTTTTTCGGGGGAGGGGGAGGTCTGGAAAGGAGAAAAACGGCATTTGTCAAACAATCAAAAAATAACTGATAACTCACCCATTTCCACATCCCTCGGTCCTCCTTCAGTGGGTGCTTTACACCATGTTGCCAGAGTGTGAATGGCCACAAAGTTTGGGTAAAACTCACAATTGGGATTTGTGAGCACTCCTCTCAGTTTTGGAATCAGATCAGTGGGTCGATCCTTTTTGGGGGAAAAAAAAAAAAGATAATATATAACTGCTAGAGTCAGACTGGACCATACACTCAATTAGTCACCGTTATAATGCAGAAAAAAACACCTTATAGGGTCCAAGGAAAAGCCTCTGGGGATCATAATCATTGGCATGAATATTGTCCCAGATGACTGGTGCCCTCTTCAGGACTGAGGATACCTCCTCTATGGATTCAACTGAGATTTTGTGGGATACTACCTTTGGACCTAAATAAAAACACATAGAAAAGTAAAAAATTAAAAACGTAACCTTGGGGAAATTCAAGGTCATGGAAACAGGTTCGGGGTCAGGCTGAGTGCAATCTTACCAGTCCACAGTATGTCTATGCCGGGGAGGAGCTTCTCTCCCACTGTGTTCAGGTAGGAGGACTGGGTTACGCTGGGTGTACAGAAGGCAGCACAGTAATCTGGAGATACAGAGTGGATCAGTGTGGATGATAAAAAAAAAAGATTCTAAATTTTTTACCACAACAGCTCGTGTTTGACTGGACTGTACATGTATTCACGTTTAATTCAGGTTCCCCGCCTGACCTGTAGGACAAAAGAGGAAGACCTCGGGCTCTCCTAAGTGCTGGTACACCTCGTTAGTGATGGCCACCTGAGCGTGGGCAAAGGAGCTGAAAGCCTGCTTATCAGCTGGACACATCTCAGTCTCGATGTCGTCAAAGAGTAAAGAGAAGGACCTGCAGCCAAACTCCCTGACCTGAAGAACAAAGTGAATTTCCTTCTCTGAAACTGATCAGATGCAAGTTAACATACTGCCACTAACATTAACACGGTTGTTCCACCTAGAATTAAACCCATTACAGCAGCCTCTGTGCAATCTACTGGACTGTTTTAAATGTTTCTACTTTGCTGCGAAGTGATGCACCGTCCAACCCCTCAGAGAGCCATAAAGCTAAATACAACTAGTGGTTACATATTTTCTTCTGCTCCACCCATCACCTCTGCTTCCAAAGTCCCACCTGATCGAGTTTCCTCTTCAGGGCAGCTACTTCTTTAGGGTTGGAGAAAGTGATGTCCAGGCCGGGTGAGATTGCATAGACGAACACGACGTCGTGCTGTTTAGCTGCTGATATCAGGGCAATTAGTTGTTCTAGAAAGAAAAAAAAGGGGAAAAAGAAGAAATACTTTTTTTTTTTGATATTTGATGTGGAGATTAATGATGCATTTCACATTTACTTCCCATCAATGAGCAGATTTAAACCAAATCGTTGAAATCATATGGTCTGACATTAGGTTTGGCTCCTTTTGTGTCTGCAGGTAAACTTTATGAGAATGTACAGGTATGTGAGATGGCCCAAAGTCCACTGACTACATGAGGAGTCATCAGAGACATGATAGTTAAACTTCAAATCATCCTCAATGCCCTTCAGACTGTAATGACACTGATAACATTCAGGCAGCCAATCGAGAGGCGCCTTAATCGTGTCTGAGGAGATAATGATGAGTTCCGAAGAGGTGATAATGACATTTTAAAAATGACCACACCCTTTTCACTTTATGTGGTTTATCTTGTGTTTTTTTTTTTATTTTTGGTTCCGTTTATAAGTACATCTTTGTACATTTGTTAAATGAGGACCCATATATATATATATATATATATATATGCGCTTTTTACTAGCTCTAAATAGGCCTTTTGTTAGGATGTGGACTATACATGGAGACGCAGCTGCTTTGCAAATATATCAGAGCAGCCTGTGTTACATTTTCCTTTTATTTTTGACCAGATCAGATTTAAAAAAAAAAAAAAAGAGATGCATTTTATGTGTGCGTAGATGAATAGAAACTTTAAGAAAACTGGTTAAAAATATATTTATTACAATACGAAATGCATGTAAATTTGTTAGCTAGGCAGAAGACGCATCAAAAACCATTTATTAATTTGCAGAAAGTGTCGGCAACGTGCAACGAGCATTTTTGATATATGTGCAAGTTGTTTTTCATCCATATCCTTAAAAATAAGCTGAAAATATTCACATTCAAGAAGACAACCATAACTGAATTTCATCCACTTGCAAGACCCCAAAGATATTTGTGCTTTTGGATAATGAATGCGATGTTGTGAGACTCACCCGCCTCCTCAGCAGAATACAAGTCTCTCCAGTACATCCTGTGTTTGTAGTCATCCTTGGGGGCGTACAGGTATGTGTTCATGCCCCACTTCTGCTCCCTGTAAAACCCGATGGTTATGACAGAAGTTAGAAATGGTCAGTATGGAAGATCACGCAGCACAATTAAAACTTTTAATAAAAGAAACTGAGGCAAAAGCAATGCAAATTACCTGCCTATCTTTTTATTTGTGCAAATGCATTTTTGTTAGAAGAGTTTAAGTTTACAGGAGAGGTGTTTAGAAAAATCCCCATATTTACAGGTAGATAATGCTATTTTTGGGAAAACCTCCAATTGGCCTTAATCAAGGTGAAAATTATCTGAGAATAACAGCACTGAAGAAAATAACTAAAGGGTGGGAAAAATACTCAACTCCCTAATTTTGGTAAGCAACATGGACACTATATTTGAGGAAAGATGGAATTTGCTCTTTACAGGTAAAGAGCTAAACTACTCAACCTAGCTGATACACTCCCCCTTTCTAATGTCAATTGTAGTTTTTTAAATGAAAAAGAGTAAGTAAATGTATGGGAAATGCAGCAGCTGCATTAGCTGCTGTTGTTATTATTTCTTACTACTTTCAGGAAGTGTAAGCGTCACTTCACAATCTTCTCTTTGCTTAAGGCCACACACCTCTTAAACAGCTCTGTTCTTTGCTCCATAGTCCATGGTCGTCCATAAAAACCTGTAACAAGCAAAGGTTGAGTTAGGCTTCAAATCATGTCATCTGACCAGAAATGATCAATATTGATTAATTGATATCCTCAGAGGCTTTTTAATGCTGGTATCTGGAAGCATTCAATAAGCTGTAGTCCAGCAGAATCGCCACAAGGAGTCTGGCTTCTGGTGGTTGTGGTGTTTGGGCCCCTGATCCCGGAGCTGCTCACCTTCCACTACGCCGCTGATGAAGCGCGCAGTCCCGGTGTGGGGCTTGGCGCTGTCCGGCTTCGACATGTTTTCCTGTAAAATTCAGAGTTCTCGTCCCTTTCTCCTGTTCGAGTTCAGCAATGCTCAGACCGCAGCTCCAGCTCTGACACGGCGATATTGACAGTCATGCTTCTGCACGCCAACCTTTAAATTGATTCGCATTTATTGTGCCTTATTCTCACGCCTGCGCAGTAACAATCGGGTTTAAACACCTGCAGCATTGCGCAACATCGCGCTAACGCGAATAAAGTCTAAAGGCTGTAAATGCTCGAAAACGAAAGGCAGCTATTGTTTAGTGAGGATGACTGAAGTTCACATATTCAGACGCATGTATCTGACTACCGGGTGGACGTCTTAAAGGGACAGTGCCCTCATGGCTTAAAAGGACAACACACCAAAAAACAGGGAGGAGGCCGCGGAGTTACTGTAGTTCAGGTACTTCATATTTTGGTTTTCAGTTTTTGTTTTCAACATAGTTTATTAAGTTGCTTTCCAGAGGGGATTTGCTTGCTTCATTTTATTTTATAGCTAAAATGTAAAGTTTATAGCTTAAGTTTGGTCAGATTTAGTCTTTTTAATTATTGCAATATGGAGAGTGCATTCACCAGCCAACTTATTAAGTATACCTGTTCAACACCTACTTAACACAAATATCTAATCAACCAATCATACTGCAGCAACTGCATTTACGCATGCACACACGATCAAGACAACCTCCTGAATTTCAAACTGATCATCTGAATGCATCACCTTCTCCCCCATTCACTTACATTTAAGTAATTTTGAATGAGGCATGTTTGTTTGTGCTGCTCTGATTATTTCAGAAACTGCTGATCTAGTGGGATCTCTAGGGTTTGCCAGGTGAAAATGACTTGTTGATGTCAAAGGTCAGAGGAGAATGGTCAGACTGCTTCGAGCTGACAAGAAGGCAACAGTAACTCAAATAACTTGGTTTATTCTACTGAGAGTTAGAAGTAAAGAACAATATATCACATCCTCACCAATGTAAAGGAGTGGAGCAAACCTCTGCCTTCCACAGATATCTGGATGTGGTTCAACATCAAAATGTCTCCTAATCTTTTATTTAGTTTTAATATTTGTGAACATATGATTCTAAATGTCCAATCTACTCCACCGATCTAGAGTAGATTCAAATGTGGATCTACTCAAACAGCAAATCCCTTCTACATTAGGCCAAACCACCCAGAACTTTCATTCAAATCAGACCACAACATCAAAGAAACACACAAGCCAACCCAATAGCATAAGCTCCCCACCAGAGATAAATGTGTATGAAAACATTTAGTAACTAAAATAAAACCAAGTAAATGGGAAAAACAATGAATTGCTTTTATTTTAATACAGAAAACTTTATCAGTGCTCTGGAATGCCATAAAAACCTTGTCTTCACAGCAAGTGCTACATTATCAACTTTATACATGAATAACAGCAAGCATACAAGTGCTACATATTTGTACATATAAACTGTACACGTCAAAACCTGCATGCGTATACATTATAGCAAAACAATAAAATTCATAAAAAGTTTCCCATGCCAGTATGAGCTCGATGCTCTGAGGTTTGTGAAAAATGTTTCTTTTGCATCTTTCCTTTTGCACATCCAGATTTGTGCTGCTGTTCGTCCACTCTGCTCGGCTACCTCTGTGATCCTCTCTGGGCCTGCTTCAGCAACGAATCAAAGTCGAGGTCCTCAAACCTGGTCCTGGATGGAGACGCTTCTGCATCTCTGTTTGCATCTGAGAAAGAAAGAGACACATGTTCACCGTCATGTTCAATAAGGTGAGGTCATGGACTTTGATACATATCAGAGTACGACAAACGCTGCTTTTGTGAAGCATCAAATTTTTAGTTTATGTCATCACTGTCACACTGTGACTCTTGACAACAGCCTTTAAAGTGCTTCATCTGCCTGTGGAGGCTGTGTGACGACACCCTCCACCCTTCCTTCCTTTCAGCCAGTCTGTGCGGCAGTTCTTATCTGCTGGCAGTGGAGAGGAGGTGTGGCTTGTTTCCAATCAGCAACACTGGCAACACTTGGGCCCAGCGTGCTGGTGCTCCACAAAAGCTTAGAGCAGGGATCTTCAACTCCAGGCCTCGAGAGCCGGTGTCCTGCAGGTTTTAGATGTGTCCCTGATCCACCACACCTGAATCAAATGGCTGAATTACCTCCTCAGTAT
>JAVDPK010017425.1:0-13069 GCA_034780415.1 Cichlasoma orientale | reverse complement strand
TTCACTAATGTTTGTAGAAGCAGTCTGCATGCCTGGGTGCTTGGTTTATACACCTGTGGCCATGGAAGTGACTGGAATTCAGTGATTTGGATGGGTGAGTGAATACTTTTGGCAATACAGTGTATTCACAAAGATGCAATGATTAATTTCACAATCCCACTTTCTGGTGTACCCCCTCATAAATCCCAGGAAATCAGCAACACCAACAATGTGCAACACGATATCGAAGTATTTAGTCTGTGACACTGAGACCCAGGCTCATATGTTAATAATTATTTCATTTGGGCAGTGTTGTTTTTAGCAAAAGTACTCAAACTGGAGAAAACACTATAATGTTTGAGGGGCTATTTTCAGCACAGTACTGAGTATTTATGGCAGCCGGGCCATGAATAACTCAAAATAAACTACAGCATTAATGTTTCTGGTAGTAAGACAACATGATGGCCAGTGAAGGAGTGTGGCTTAATGCCCCTTTAATGCTTATAAATTCAGATTTAAAGGCTAGAATATCACCGAAAATTAAATAACAATTCTCATCACAGTGCTTCTTTGTGTTGTAAGTTTGCCTTTGTGCACACAGTGTGGCTTTCTCATCATTGTCAGCGTGTGAAATGAATTTTTATACTATAGACATGTTGCAGTATGTCTGCAGTATGTCTGCAGTATGCATTGTTGTTTTAGGGTATGGCTTTGATTAAAGGGTTGAACAGTATTCATCCAAGAAAATTGTCCCACTTATTCCAGACTGGGAAATGAGCTCTTAAACCGAATGCTCCACAGCCAACACCGCATCTGGAATGAAGCGGATTGGTCAAAGGCAGCACATCACAGACAGAACAAATGATGGGATTGGATAAGGAGCCCAGTTGGTCCTGAAACCCAGAGTCTGATTGGCTGCTGGCAGGCTGTCGTGGATGTGGATGTGGTGTGTGTGATGTGTGCAAGTTGTAAATAGCTCCAAGCATTTACTGTTAATCCCTCATTCAGTTGTGGCGAAAACTACATTTATGGTGGTGGGAGAGCAAAAATTTTGCATTCCTATGTGCTTTATGATTTGTTTCCTGTCAGCCTTGGTGAATTTTGGTTTTCTTTGGTTCAGAATCAAACCTACTCCCTCTTCTTCTAGTTTTTTCCCTCTTTTTCTCAGCATTGTGGCACCGAGGACAACAAAAGACTCAAATGTTCTTACTTCCCCGTGCTAGGACGTCTAGCTGGTTCAGGATGATGGATCGTAGTTTGTCTATACTTATGTCAATGTGTGGGCGTACAGGGCGTGCAGTCCACAGTTTGTGCTGATGCCTGTGATTTACTCGCTGTGATGACAGAAGAAGGAAAGAAAGTTACAGTATGACTTCTAGAGAAATTTTAGAATTTTAACTGGAATGGTTTCACAGCATGCTCTCTCACTCACTCTCTCAGTCGCACATTTTGTTTGTTATTCATCCTGTCAGTGGGGTGTGTGTGGGGCAAGGAAGAGGGGAGCAGTCGGAGAGTCGGACCTCCCTTATGCTGCTGTTTGGGTTGGCACAGCAGCATGGGCCAGTCAAGGGACATGAAAGAGATCACACATAACTCTGGCCACCAGCACTCTGCCTACTTTTTAAACTTTACTTCTCTTTGCTTGTATGTATCCTTTTTCCATTCTCCCTTTTTCTCTTTTCTCTACCTCCTTATATCCCTTCTTCCTCTCTTCTCCTCCCTTGAGCACCAAGCTGGTTGCAGGGGGGGGAAGTGGAGCATAAGTTAGTCTAATGATTGTGCCTGATTAAATATATTCCCCCTGTTGCACTGTTTATGAAATTAGTCCCAATTATTTTTAATTGGTGGTCTTGCTTTACTTCCGCTTCTGTTACACAAACACGCTGATACATACACATGCATACATATATGAGGTGAAAAGTGTACGCCCCAGGGTGAACAAAGCAGCCCATGGCGTTGTTCTCTCTAGCTCGCTTCATCAGATAAGCTCAAGATTTGGAGTTCAGGCTTTAATTAGCAAAAGCTCATCAGAGGTCCTCACTGCCGGGCCAGGCAGACCTGGTTAACAGGCTGGGCCACACACAGAGTTTGATGAGCCCCAGAGTCTAGCACCCAAGAAATCTGTTCCCAAGTCAACACTGTGGTTGTTTCTCAGTGCCGCCAGATACTGTACCTTTTCTTCTTTCCCACTGCCTCTGTAACATACTTGCTCTTTGACAGGGATAAAGGGAGACTGTGCATATGCTGATGAATCAGACACGTTTTGGAAAGTCAGCCCAGTAACTTCTGTCTTCACTGCAGTTTCTCTTCACAGTTTTGGGGGAGCTTGGTACTCATTGAATGAAGAGATATGTTGTGTTTCATGTTGCACAGTATTGAACCTAAAAGTGCTTACGCGTAATAGCAAGAAAAGAATAAAACTTTTAAAAGTAGCCTTTTTCATGCACGGTTAAGGCTTGTTAACCAAGACCAGCTTTCATTTAGGATCTGTTTATTGTTTACCTGTTGAAATAATCTTATCTATTTCTTACCCTTTTTTTCTGATCTCAGGAGGGTGAAACCTGTTAAACCTTTGTTTCAAGGCTATTACTAAGCAATGAATACTGACCTGGGATTAGTTGGGTGGTCAGAATTTATAGAAGCAGGGATATATAGATAGAACCGCTGCCGTTTTCTGCTGCATCCCACTGCATGCTGTGTTATACTTGGTTAAAAATCCATTACATATTTCTCTCCCACATCATGAAACTCAAATCAAAATGAAACTGAAAAAATGAAACAGATTTGATTTTTTTCAGAAACGTTGTCAGTGTTTGAGACAAGGAGACTTTGTTTCTATTGGTAGGGATTTATTTGCCTCATAGTTTTAAAGACCTTTTTCCTGAGGCTGTTCGGTGCACAGTCTGCAGTAACTGTAAAAGATACCTGTGTTCTGATCACTCGGCAGCAAAACCCTTTCAGTCAGCAGCAGCTATGGTTTGTCGGGTAGATCTCACAGAACTGGCCCAGTGTGTAGTTTACACCTCTGTTTGCTTTATGGAGTGTGTTAGCGCTCATCTGAGAATCCCCCTGCTTCTTATTTATGACAGGAAATGCACATCATAAAAGGCTCGTGAGCACTTATATCTCTGCTGGGAATTAGGCTTGATGAAAAGAGACACTATCGTGATCCCACACAGACTTGCAAATACATACACACATGCTTGCTTAACAAAGCGATGGAAGAAATGCGTACCAGACACACATCGAGGCTGGCCTCTAAGGGACTCTAAATGAGACTGCGGCCCGTGGCCTCTGCACACGTGTCAGTGCAGGCGTGGGTCGCACTGTGACCCCCGGACAGAGAGCCAGCGGAGAAGTTTGGACAAAACCTGCACACCTCTCTGCACACACACACCTTTGCTTCTGTATATATACAGTACATACGTTTCTGCTTTACAGTCTGCAGCAGAATTTCAATAAGGTGTTGGAGGATGTTTTTGTTTGAGTCTGTGGGGGTCTCCGTGTGATTTTTCTGCAGTCTGATGGTCATAGAAGCACACATTTTGGCTCAGAAAGTATTCATAGATAAGTGTATTAAGAAGTGCAGTTCCCTCTGCGTGCATGTGAGTCTGTTTTTTTAACAGACCCACTTGGTTTTACAATATATCTGCGTTTTATCTGTTGGTGCGGAAGAACTTGTTTACATTTAGAATTCCAGTCAGCAGTGAAAGATGACCTGTCTTAATGTACCCGCTTTCCTCCCTAAACTGTCCCCTTTCCCTCTCCTGTCTCCCTCCCATAACCACCCCACGTAACCTTTGAATCAGGGGACTTTAACTTTCACCTCGTTCGCGTCACAGAAGGTTCAAGTAACTAATTTGCTATATTGAAAACCGATAAAGTCACAGAAGGTGATCGTGGTTGTGGAGGCCTAGACTGAAAGAGCGCAGCTCTGCGCTGCTTTTGCCTCATCTGACCTCAAACAACAGGAACAGAATGACAGTGTCCTGTACGAGCACTGGGATTCTTCTAAGCAGTCCTGGAAGCGAAATGTGTTCATTCACTTCTGCTCGGTTCGGAGTTCTCCTGGGTGGAGGACTCAGCCTCGACACCAGATGGAAGCTCTCCTGGCGCTATGAACTGGCCGGGTCATTTCCTGTCAGGACGCCTGGTGTTAATCAAGGGCTGAGCCAATAGGAACGCCCCCACCTCCTCCTCCGCCTCTTCTTTTTTACAGTCCCTCTCCTCTTACACCCCCTCAGCTTGCAGAGAGACTAAGAAATACACATTTTTCTCTCCTCCCCCATTTTCCCCCTTTAGTTTCTGTTCTTTTGTCTTCCATACTGTAACCCCGCTTTGTTTAGTTTATGACATACTACGATCTGGGTGTATTTAGGTGGTCTTCAATCATGGTCCGTGTTATCAAAGTGTCCCTACTGAGAACTGCAGGCCCAATAGATAGAGGGAGATAGTAAGGAATGAGTAAAAAGGAGTCTTTCTTTACTTGCAGTCTGGTGTCTGGTCATTTTCTGCTGTGTCTGTTGGTGTGTTCGAGTGTGTGATGGACACAGTCACAGATAGGCTTATCTCCATGCTCCACCTACTTAGCTGACCTCTCCACTGAGCAGACACAGGCCTTAAAAGTGGTGGTGGTGGTGGTGGGGGGGAACGACTCAGTTTTGGGGAATGTTTGAACTCCATCCCTCCTTGTATTCGTACTATGTTTTCCTTAATTGCTTAATGGTCTACGTGCCTCGTCTCTAGTGTTCAATGGTGACCAGTTTAGAATCATCAGTTAACCTAAATTGCATCTTTGGACTTTAGCGGGAAGCCAAAGTGCCTGAAGAGGATGCACAGAGACACAGGGAGAACCCCCATCTTTCTTGCTGTGAGGTCACAGTGCTACCCCCCCCCCCCCCCCGTACAAACCATTGTTGCTATATTATCAGATAAGTGGTTCTCCTGACCAGTTCCAACTAGCATTTAAAAACACAACAGATCTCAGAATGAAAGAGCTAACAAGTTGCCAGCAAAGTGAGCAACTGGTAACACCATTTTAAATGGACAGTGTTTTCTTACACACTTGCTTCATGTTCACACTTCATTTCAGGTTTTATATCAATCCCAACATGTGAGGTGTTCCAGTTGCTTGCCTTTGGTAGTCTGGGAGTCTGATGAAGTATATAGTGTTGGGGAAGATATCCTGTGCCTTTTAAAAACCCTATTGTCAGTAGAACCGTAATCCTTCATCACATCTTCCGTCTGCCTCTCCATCATTTGATCGAATCTTCTCTTAGTCCAGTCTGCTTCTTGGTCCTTTCCTAACTGTTTGCACACACTTAAACATACATACACACACACTGGACTTCTCTTAACTTCTCTGTTGCCGACAGCCGTTTGGCATCTGCGCCGTCTGTGAGCCCAGCACGCTCACTCTCTGTCCAGGTAAATGTGTCACTCTGACTGACAGGAATGGAGGGAGGAATAAATTGGCTATTTTAGCATTTTTATGTGCGGTCTCTCACAAAGCGAGTACCATTTTAGTGGAGAGCACTGTCACTGCCATACTGCCATTAATCATGGGAATCCACATGGTGTGGGTGTATAGACAGCTAAAGGACCTTCTGCAGCCAGTATTGCTGCAGTAAGGCTTGTATAAACTCAGCCCCCCACCCCCCAAAATAAACACATTAGAACATACACGCACCTCCTTTATAACTGTTGCACTCTTGACTTAGGGCCAAGATAACCCACCTACTCCTATTTGACACTACCCCCTGTAAAGCAGCTCTTTCTCATCCCTGACCCAGAACGCACAAACTAATCCTTCCACTTTATAGCACTCACTATTTTTGACTGTGCTTTAATTTCCCTCTCCGTACTGTGGCAATAGCAAATCCTAAGAAAATCCACTGCAGGGGGGTGCAGTATTTCCAGGATATACAGTATGTTTTTAATTTTCTCCTTTTCCTGCTTTCTTCTCCACACCTCCTCTCTCTTAAGACTTTCTCCTTGCATATTGCTGCTGGAAGTGTGCACGTTTTTTTTTTTTTTTGGTAGCATCCCTCCAGGGTTTCACAATTTTATGCAGCCTCTCTTCTCTAATGAAAGACTCACTCATTTATCCACTAGTGTTGACAAAGTGATATGAATGCACCATATTAGTGTGTTAAACATAGTACTAAAATGAGAATATATGCGTGCTAATAGAGTGTTATTGCGTGCTCAAATGCTATTAGACTAGTAGTTCCCACTTGATGTGCTGCCCCATTTCCACCTCTCAGCACAAATACTGACATTGTTACTGCAGTTTACAACTGCAAAAAAAAGTTTTGAATGAATTGCTAATTACCTGTATCAGCAATTAGATTCAACTCTATAACCTAGAAAAGTCCTTTAAAATAACTCCTGTCAAAAGGAACCCCAGCCTGTTCACTGTTTTACCAAATGGTACTAATTATGAGAGCATGACTTATCAAAGGTCCTGAGTGACAGAGAGAAAGATAAAATCTGGGAGAAAATATTGATTGCTTTTTGTGCGATGCAAACCAGGACTAACAATCAGTGCAGACAACCAAGAATCGGATGAAAAAAAAGGAAACAACTGTCAGTAAAGAGTATGCAGAAGCTCCCTGTATATGACTCTCAGTGGACTTGGGATGTCAGCAACCCTCAGAAGTGTGTAATCTGTTGGGACAAGTTGGTTAATGTTAACGTGGTGCCAAGCAAGCTCAATATACACTTGGAAACCAAACATTCCCTCTCAAGAGAAACCTCAAAAGAGGTCATGATCTCAGCAAGAGCCAGTAAGACCGTTTGTTGGACCGGCTGCAGGGGGAAATTTCAGCTTGTCTCTAGGTGTGCCTTAGGCACAAAATGTTTTAGAAAGATTGTGATACACACACTACTGTGCATTTGATAGCATTATATTGGAAAGATTCTCTCCTGTACGTGGACACACACAAACATTTGTCTCTCAGGTGGGAGCAGCCAGCCTCTGGTAGACCTCCTTGCATCACTGCAGTAGTCAAGTGGATCAGCACACACACACACACACACACACACACACACACACACACACAAAGCTGCCTCACACTCTTGCTTGAACTTCATTGTGATGCTGTTATTCCCGGTTCATCCGTGACAGCTCTGTATAGCAGCGTGAGAGTACAGATTAGCTTCTTCTTTGTTTTGCTTTTTTGGGTGTTTCTGAAGGACTGGCGTGCATAAAAATGTGGCGTAGTGTTTTTGTGTTTTGCCAGTTCACTTTTGTTAAGTGCTACAATACAGCTCTTCAGCAGAAGTCAGACTGTCAGCCCTCAGATCCATCCATTCATCCATTTTCTTCCACTTGACTGGGGCCGGGTCACTGGGGGCATAACGGACAGCCTGTTTGAACATAAGGATGTCCATAAGTGCACGTGGCACCAGCATACCCTAGGTTGCAGGTTGATGATCAATTTTGTAATCATATCATCAGATGTATGTTCTGGACACTCGGGTGAAGAGAGGAGCTGAGCAACTGATCACCACCTGGTGGTGAGTTGGATGGGCAGGATGCTGGACAGACCTGGTGCACCTAAATGGATAGTGTGGGTGTGCTGGGAACGACTGACAAAGGCCCCGGTCCACAAGATCTTCAACTCCCGCCTCCGGCAGAACTGAGACAGCATTCCGAGGGAGGCTGAGGACATTGAGTCTGAATGGACCATTTTCCACACCTCCGCTGTTGAGGCTACTGCACAGAGCTGTGGCTGCAAGGTGGTTGGTGCCTGTTGTGGTGGTAATCCCCGAACAAGATGATGGACACCAGAGATGAAGGGGCGCCATCAAGCTGAAGGAGGAGGGTTTTTTGGGCTTGAATAACTTGTAGGACTTCGCAAACAGCTGATGGGTACCGGCAGGTTAGGCGGAATGCAGCTTGGGCGGTGGCTGAAGCAAAAACTCGGGTGTGGGAGGAGTTCAGTGAAACCATGGGGAAAAAAAGACTTTCAGCCCTCAGATATAGAATATAAAACAAAGCACACATGCATGCATGCACATTATATGATTAAAAGCCAAATTAACATTAAAATAATGGAAAGTGGGTTGGCCTATAAATAGACTACATATTTGTGCATGTTTTTGTGAAGATGCAACATTGCAATGTTCCCTTAAAACAAGGGTGGTGTCAACGTATCAAGGTCAGAAATAATAAGTGGTATGTCTGCCAGTGGTCACTGTAGCACTGGCCTCATCCACCCTATAATCCACTTTGATGTGGACCTAAACCCCAGCAGGATCTAATGTTTATGTAGGATGCCTGCCTGTATGGCTAAGTATATGTGTGATTCTCCTTGGTTTGTGGGTATCATTGTGAGCGCTTGTATGAAGTCCAGCTCCGGGGACTGAAAAGGGAAGTGGAGCCATGATTAGGAGGATCTGACATTTGCAAGAGGAGCTTCCTGTGATACGAGGCTTCCTCTGTGTCTGTGGGACTCACCTTCTTATCTCGCCCTCCACTCTTTATCTGCCAATGACTACCTTCTCTTAAAGTTCACTCCTTTCTTGCTCACTGTTGCTCAAACATATTTCCAGCTGATGTCACACTCATCAGCTGGTGAAGAAGGTCAGTTCACATCATTTATGGAAGAAAAAAACATTTTTCACTTAATATTTTATCTCGATTTGTTTCCGCGTGCCAGTCGAAAGGAGTGGAAAGAAAAGTTTGTGTAACATTGAGACATGCTGTTTAAAAAAACAATAACGACAACATAGAATACACAAGTCCAAAAAAACATATGATAGGCAGGAAGTTGGACAATGTATGAGTTGCAAGTTCACCCATTAAAAAAAACAAAACTGTATTTGATTAAAATTTGGCCCCAGTCTCCTTTTAGGTCAAATGCTTGTGCACCCCTTCACTGTTCCAAGTGTTCCGGCTAAGGTTGGATCGCCCTGCAAAAGTCCCCTTCTGATCATTTGCAGAAGCTCATTTGCAATTTCACCATGGACTTCAAACTTGCTCACAAAACAAACATTAACTTCTGTTTAAAACTGACCCAAATTTCATGTCAAGGATCATCAGTTGTTCCAGACACAACCCAGAAACAAAACAGCAGTTCTCAGTGGTTGGGCCTGTAGTGTCCGAGCCCAAAGGCGAGGGGCGTGGCAAGGAGCATGCAGGTCTTTTTCATGGTTGTGTAATGTGAATTTGTCTCTCATGATTGTCATCATGAAGATTCACTGTAACTTCCTAAAATAACTTAAGAAGGACAGTCGCCCCAAACGAGATGGATTGTGGCCATGTTGTCATCATCCACGTGTTCACACTGCATTGAAAGGATGTGCATTTTTTTGACCACACGCACACATTTGCTGTTCTGCACCTGACCTGGATGCCAGATATGGGTCTCTTCCCTAAAATGAAATTTAAGGTGCAGGGTCGCTGTTTTGACACAGAGGAGGTCCAGTTCTGTAAGTGGTCCAAAAGTGCAAAAAGAGATTAACTTGAAGATCATAGTGACCAAATCTTTGAGGTCATGCCTCATGTATGCAGATCCTTTAGTGATCTGGAACATATTGACATGATGGCATCACACAGTTGCTGCAGATCTGTCAGCTGCACATCCATGATGCAAATCCCGCATTCCAGCACATAATGGTGCTCTATTAGATTGGGATCTTTAAGGTGCAGTGAACTCACTGTGCTGTTCAAGAAAACATTGTGGTCATAAAGGGATGACGTCATCAGCAATACACGGGTAGGCTGTGGCATGTAAACAGTGATCAGTTGGCACGAAGGGACCCAAAGTGTGCCAAGAAAATATCCCCCAAACCGTTATCCCACCACCAGCAGCCTGAGCTGTTCCAACAAGGCAGGATAGATCCATGCTTTCATAATTTTAGGCCAAATTCTGATCAATATTTCTGAATGCTGCAGCAGAAATTGAGACCCATCAGATCAGGCAACATTTTTCCAGTCTTCTGTTGAATCTGTGCGAATTATAGCCTCAGTTTCCCGTTCTTAGCTGACAGGAATGCCACCCAGTGTGGTCTTCTGCTGCTGTAGCCAATCTGCTTCAGAGTTCAACATGTTGTGCATTCAGAGATGCTCCTCTGAGTACCTGTAATGTGTTACTGCAGCCTTCCTGTCAGCTTGAAGCAGTCTGGCTGTTCTCATCTGACCTCTGGCATCAACAGAGAATGGCTGCTTACTGGATATCTTCTCTCCTTCAGACCCAGTAGATCAGAAGGTTCTGAAATACTCAGACCAGCCCATCTGGCACCAACAACGATGCCACGTTCAAACTCACGAAACTGAACATCAGCAGGTCATCTTGACCGTGTCTGGATACTTAATTGCATTAAGTTGCTGCCATGTGATTGGCTGATTAGATATTTGTGTTAACTTAATAAAGTGGCTGGCGAGTGAATGTGAAAACCTTTATTTCACAATTAAATTGTTGTGAAAGGATGAACAGTGTAATAAAATATAGAAAATAATAGAATTAAAGAAAATGGGAACAGAAATCCACAATACGAGCAAGAGCGAAGCTCTGCGATGACTCGAGGACTTATAAAGACATGTAGATGTATGGAAAGTTGTATGTAGATGATTTTACCGTATTTAAAAAAAAGGATAACTCTGCATGTAATACACATGTAAACAAGTCGGCAAACAGATTCCTCACCTATAATGACTTCAATGTGAAAGCATTAATATTATGAAGCAGTATTAATGAAGTTGCTGTGTTTTTATGTGTGTGATTGGCAAGTGACTTATGGAGGGCACGTACTGAATGTTTTAATCTCACTTTTAGCCTTTTTCAGACTTTTGATGTGTGTTGAATAAGAGTAGGCAGCACTTTGCATGATCCCCACTGCGCCGCTATCACAGCAACACTGTCTTTGTCCCGTTTCCTGCATTTCAGAATCCCTATTAATAAACTCGGTTACACATATACATGGCCAACAAATCGCTGTTCTCTAGGAGAAATCTTGCTGCAGAAATGAGATTCCCATAATCCCCTAACCCAGAAACTGTCTTTTTGTTATCCGTAATGTTCAAGAAATTGGGTTGCTGCAGAGAGCTGACTAATGCTTTTCTAATGCTCTGAACGTCCTCATTACTTTGCAACTTTTGCACTGGAACTACATGCAACTAAGGAACTAGGCCCTTTCCAGTGTGATGTCTTTTTTCACAAGCATATCTTCCCTGACCCCCGGACATGTCCCTTACCACATGTGACATCAAAAACATGAAATGAAAGGCCTGTCTTTCTAAAATTGATGTGCCAGTTACCCTTGGAAATCCACACACACCTAAATGTGTATTTTTCACAAGTTTGGCATTTTAATTTTTAGGTCCCATGATGTTCTAATCCCTCTGCAGCCTCCGCCTCCTTCATCACTATGGGATCATATAGAGAGTTAACCCATCCTTCCTACCGTGTGCTACTGTTCCTACAGAAACTTCTTCATAAAGCAGTTGGCAGTGGGGAGAGCATGACTACTTCCTCTGTGGTGCTATTGTAGAACTGGGACGTAAAGATGAAGAGCACCTCAGTCTCTTTGTTCCCTACAGCTCCAGTTTGCTAGCAAAGCCCAGCGCAACACCTCATCGCTCTCCTGTGCGGAGACAATGCGGTGAGTCATCCCATCGCACAATGCGCTCTGTCTGAATGAGAAGACGGCTGTGAGTCACACTAAAGTAAAGCCGGCCTGACCGGAAAAGCGATCCCTTTAACTGTTTCTCTGAATGAGCAGTGCATTGTTGTCTGTTTTGGCCTTGCTGTGGAAGTTTTCAGAGAGAAAAGAAAAAAATTATTCCAGATTAATCAATCAGTCTGTGCGCGCGTGTGCGTGTGTGTGTGATGTGTGCTACGCCTTCACATGTGGCTTCAATCTCTGCTCTCTGTTGCGTCCCACCCCTCCTTTACCCTTCACAGAGACTTGTGACCACCGAAGACGTCTTTGTGGTTCAAAACAAGTCATTTCATATTGAAATCTACATCAGATTTGTCCTCACATTTATATATTTTTTTTAATTCCACCATGACTCAGAATATGTCACTGCAAAAAATCCAATTTTGCGCAGCAGTCTTCCGTACGAACGGGTATGGTAAGACTGTTGTGTTGACTGATGGGCCGGTAAACAGACCCCGCGTCTCACATATCAGCCGAGTTTATTGCTCCGGGTTCAGATCTGCCAGTTGTTTATTTGGCTTCCAGGTATGAAGCGAGTGAAACCCGCAACTCTCTCTCACAATCACATGTGAATTCCCTCAGTCTGACCATACAGTAATAATGTAGCTTTGTAGAGTCAATAAACAGTCATGCAAGAACTTGTTCACACAAATACAACTTGGTGTCCAGCACATATAGAAACGAATCTCTCTGTTCTGCGTTCCCACACACACAGTCATTTTCTCCCTGCTCACTTTTTCCAGCACTCATTTTAACACACAGTAGCGGTCAAAAGTTTGGACACACTTACCCAGTGAGTGTGTCCCAACTTTTGACTGGCACTGTGTACACATATAGAAGGATACTGCGTCGCATACTTTGTTTTTGGAGGTCACACAAATCTCCCGTCCAGCCCTCCGTCCCCTCATCTGCAGCGTGTAATTCAGACCAGCAGCATCCAGTGACCACCGTGGCGTAGAGGCTACACAACCACCCCAACCGACATGTCACCCACTCATCAAACAAGCACACAAACATACACAGCCGCCGCCACAGACCCCCCCCCCCATCCTGCTCCATCCATGCAGCCATTATCAAAGGATCTGAACAACGTCAGCGTTATCTATCGCTGTCTCCCATGAGCAGCCGAGCACATAGCACACTTATCATTCAGCACACACACACACTCTCTCTCTCTCTCTCTCTTTTGGTCTCTCTTTCTTCCAACACACTCTTAACATACTTGCGTGCGCGCACACACTCATACACACACACGTACACACGCTACAGAGTGAAGATCAAAGGTTAAACATCACTTTTCATCAGCTGCACCACCCTCTCCTCTATCTGTCCTCCTCCTGTCTAATGGTTGTGTGTGTGTGTGTGTGTGTGTGTGTGTGTGTGTGTGTGTGTGTGTGTGTGTGTGTGTGTGTGTGTGTGT
>JAVDPK010017424.1:0-13078 GCA_034780415.1 Cichlasoma orientale | reverse complement strand
CACACACACACACACACACACACACACACACACACACACACACACACACACACACACACACACACATACGCACACACCATCTTGTAATTATAGTAGAAAATGCATTTCTTCAGCTTTAGCAGATATACATTTTGGGAAAAAATAAAATAAAAATAGTGCAACAGTTCAATAGAGAATGTCTTATTTGGTTTGTAGTCTTGTTACAACATTTGTCTATTTTCTGTACAGCTTCTTATTAGTATACAGCTTCCGATTAGTATGAATTAGGTCAACAAACAGTTTAACAACTTTAACCACGGCTAAACCTTACAAGAATTATGGCAATCTACAAATTAAGCACCTTAAAAAAAAAAAAAATCACAACACACAAAAATAATACATCATTCTGTGCAATAAATCTAGTGTTGAAAGCCTTTATGGATAAATGCAAAATTATAATACATTCTCCACCTCTGCTTTTTTCACTCGAAAAACAACTGTATTCTTTCTGAAGACTAATTATAGATAATAAACGATTGCTGTGCAGAAAGAATGATCCTTTTTTTGTTGCTAACAGTCTTTACTGACGGTTTTGTACGGTTTGTAACTCTCAGACTGGGGTTCTTGCAGTGTGGATGAAACTGTTGAGATCTGTCTGGGGCAAGGCGAATTTCTGCATGTGAATTGCAGCCATTTATTGCTTCTGTATCATAGCCTTCAGCGACAACTGGCAACCAGTGCAATAGCTTCTCTTGCAGCAGCTTGGCAGGTTGGATGCTGGGATAGGCGGGTCACACTGAGAAGGTGTAGACTCTGGTTGGTTTGTTTTAGCTAGTTAATGCCCCAAAGCCATGCTAGTTTTTTTTTACCTAAAATAAATGCAGTGTGCATAGGACTATCAAGTGCACTTGACGTTTGTTTTTTATTTCCACTGTTTTTTCCCGGCTGGGTTCTAATAACAGAAGTCGTGTAATACCATGTAAAATGTTACAATTTCTAATACTGTATTGTATTCAACTAATGCTGACAGAACTGAATTTTAACACAGCATACAAGGCAAATGCATTTTTAGTGTTAAGAAAGGGCAGTATGAAAAAGCCCCGATGGCTGATACAGTCTGTGTTACGTACTACTCAGAGCAGTGGATGAGAACCTACAGCACAGCGCTCAAGTTCAAGCAGACCAAACTCCAGTTTTATCACAACTAATAATCTGCATTGATAGATGTAAAGCATGTTTACGTACTGCAGTACATTCTGTACTGCAGTACATTCCGGTCCATCCGGTATGTCATTATATGTCGAAACAAGAGTGAGATTTATGGCGAGGCTACACAAAATTGTTGCTCTAAGCTCTTGAACTAGATTCAAAATTTCTCTCAGTCACTGACACCTTTTTCTGCTGCACAACCACCCTCTTGCCCCCCTGCGTCTTGGGCGCGACTGTCAGCTTAACGTCCTCAGTTGACCCGAGAGAACCGCGTGAACCCAGTGAAAAACCCTGAGCTTTCACCGGCACACGGTGACTTCTGACCTCAAAGCCCTGCTCTGCAGACCCTTGTCCGGTCTGAACAAAGCCCTGTGCTAAGTGCACACCTTGCTCTCCTCCTGTGGACCCATTCTCCACCACCAATACTTGTCTGGACCTGGAGATGGTTCCTTGCGAAAGGCCTTGTGCTGCCTGTCCTGTTACTTCACCTATTCCTCCCTGTCTATCAACAAGTACCACACCCTGGGAGCTTGGGAGGCCACTTACTTGTACCAGCCCATGATTTAGCGCAGCTTGTCCTACTTGACCCACTGCCTGCTGCGCGCCCCCTGCCACAAGCATCACTTGGGGCTTGGACTCGACTACATACATGGGCGTAGCAGCATAGTACATAGCAGGCTGCTGTATGAGCAGTGTCTGACTGGGAATCACTATGTTGTCCTGGACATGCACGCTGGGAAGAGTTGCGGAACTCTGGGCTCTCTCAGTGATACGCTCCTCTTGGATAAAGGTAGAAGATCCAGACGACACATTGGAGGTATTGAGGGTGTTAACGTTGACACGGTCCCTGTCCCTGACTGTTTCTTTGTGACTATGGACGTGTGTGTGTGTTGAAGTGGACGGCCTGACTGGAGACACAGGTCTGATTGGGGGGACAGAAACTCCTGCACGTGCGGACTCGGTCACCAAGGTTGATCCCTGGCAAATCTCAGCCAGGGTTTTGAATTTAGGCCCAAGGTCATTAAGGAACGCAAGATCGTCATCATTTTCGAGAAGGCTGCAGCAGCCTACAGAACCTGCCGGCGACTCTTGACCCTCACACCTGTAGACCAGCATACCATCGTTCACCTGAGACTGCTGTGCAGCATGATCTGATTTCTGCAAACAAGTGGGGGAAAAAAAGAATATATAACACAAAAAAAGACTACATGTGGTTAAAAAAAACAAACATCTAATCATCCAAATTACAATTTGTACCAGTTAGTGACGACAAACATAATGCCTTGATCTGGATCAGACTTAGAGGATACTTACACTTGAATAGTAGTCCCATAGGAACTGCTCGGATAGAGCCATTCCATCAAAGGCCCCGCTTCTGTATTGGGAGAAGCTCATATCTTGTCCGGCCATCATCCCTGTATCCATAAATTCCATATTATCTAATCCGCTGTTGTATCTGTGCTGATTGTACATGTTCATGTTGTTAGCTGTCCAAGTAGATGTGTGTTTGTGTACAGCGCTGCCTAAGGTTCCCATTCCGCCCGCTGCTCCTCCCAAGTCAGTCAGTCCTCCAATGTATGCGTTTCCCTCATAGGTGTTGATATCCTTGGTGTTCACCGCGCCACCGTCAATCTCAACTGGGACACGCATAAGAGGAATCTCCTGCAAGAAGAAATGTGTGATTCAGTGAGGTGTATCTGATAATCAAGTGTTCAGAGTTGAGAGCGTCTGAACACTGTATATGAGCCATACACATCAAGACTACAGTGATACCTTGTCTTCTCCCTGTCCCTCGGTGTGATATGAGATCAGCTGTTGTTTTGTGTCAAACGGAATAGACTTGAAATCGGCAATGGCCGCCGTGCCGCCGCACAGGCAGAAGAGCATCAGGAGGGGCACCACTGAAAAACAGGCACATTTTCCACTAAATCAAAATAAGCTCTTGTAAATTATTAGGCTGATGAAGTCAAATTAGTTCCAATAATCAGTGCATTACTTTAAGGGAATAAACAGATTGGACTCAGATTGAACTGAAATGCATCCTGGAGCCATCTGCGTGTGATCTACTCATTAATTTTAGTCAGTCTCTCTAGGCTTGCTACAACATGTTGGATTAAGCAACCTTGCAATGTAAAGTTATATTTAAAAAAAAAGCCAAACAAACCAGGAAGAGAAAATTCCTTGACTGAGTGCTCGACTTACACAGCAACAGCAGCAGTCCCAGTAACAGCAGCAGAACACCCGACGCTCCAAAAGTTGCAGTCGAAGTCGAGCGTGACAAACAAGCTTTGGTGGTCTCATGGCAGGTGCATACAGTCACGTCTATTGTCTGAAGATCAGCACACGACTTCCCCTGCTGGTCCGCGATCTTCAGCGTCACTCTGTGGATGCCGGGCCACAAATAGGCTTGTTCTCGCAGAATGGCTGTGGTTTCTGAGGGAAGAAGCGCCTACGTTTCAAAATTTGCCGCACAAAATGTTTATTTGTGCTTTGCAATATCTAAAATAGACCTTTTTAACCATAACTTGGCATAGAAGGAAAAAATAAATAAAAAAGAGAATTAAAGTGCACTTTTTGGATTAAAAAAAAAATGAATATAAAACTTGCATTTGCTGGACCTTTGCTGTGCAGCGACTGCTTGCACGGTCTTACCATTAAAAGTCTCCACTCTCCACTTCCCTTTGGTGCTCTCTTCAATCACATCAAACGCAAATGGTGCTGAATTGGGGAAGTGATCTTCATCTACTGCAGTAACATAGATCACACTATTCTCAAGGCACATGGTCTGAGTTTGAGAGGTCAGTGTTGGACAGTGATCGTTATGGTCCTCCACCTGAATAGCTATGGTCCCCGTAGCGGTTTTTGCAGAACCATCTGAAAGCCAGAAGATCAATATTATTATCAGTATCAAGGAGGTCGATGTTAATCTGCTCTGTACAATATTAGTCCCCATTAGAATGTTGTTTACTGCCATATTTACAGAACTCACCAGTGGTGACGCAGATGATTTCAGCATAATATGTTCCATTGATCAAGAACTTGGACTCTCGGTCAGGGATTTTTTTCAGCCTGATATCTGCTGTCCTTTCATCTATGATCAACCAGTTGTCTATGTCACGGAGTTTTGCATACCTTAAAATGATGTAAGAACAAAAATGAACTTATTCATATAGAGTATAACAATCAGCTGATATATACGGTATACCTTTAAGCAACACTTTCAGCTCAACTGTACCTTACGTTGGTGGCGGTCATTTGTGTGTCAGTGTCAATAGCAGTGTATTTAGTTATGATTTTGTGGAGGGAGGTGGACGTGTGCTCCTCTGAGACGGTCACCACCTTTACGCTTGGATGGAAACGAGGGCCTTCCTTCTGATTGACCACATTAATTGTGATGGGGTAGGTTTTGAAACTTGATGCCCCTGTCCCTGACCCACTGCCAAAGTTGTACTCTGCTTTGTTGGCGACCATGACACGCAAGTTCATCACCTTTAGTTCCTCATAGTCAAGAGCCTGTAGATTAAAGAGCAATGCATGCATTTTGACTCTGCTGGCTGAATTTCATTTTTCCTTTTACTGTGTACAGTTTCAGATTAGGCAGCACTCTTTACCTTCTGAACCGTGATAATTCCCTCATTGGTCTCTGAATCCGTAGTGATTTTGAAATAACCTCCCTCATTCCCTGAAACGATTTTGAAAACGGCGAGCCAACTGTCTGTGTGAATGAGGTCCATGTCAGTGGCTTTTATCCTCATAACTTCCACACCGACAGTGTTCTCTTCAACACTCCCTTCATACTGCAAAGAAAAATGCAAAATGGAAAAATAATTACTGTCAAACATTATTAAAAAAAAAAAAAGAAGAATACAGCGGTTGGATGCGGTAAACGTGGAAGACGTACCGTTTCTTTTTCCAGGGTTGGGATGTTGTCATTTATGTCGAGGACTCTGATCTCAATTTGACCAGTTGCTGAGTTTCCTCGTGGGTCTCCATTCAAGTCGCAGGCTTTAATAGTCAGCCTATATGTATCTTGTTTCTTAAAAAAAAAGTAAGAAATTTCATTAAATGATTATTTTGTATTTTAATTTCATGTATAAAAGAATCCCGTATTTGTCGCCTTGTTAAAATAATGGCATAAGTCATTTTTTTATCGAAATATCGAAAAAAATATGAATTTTTTTTTATAACAATAAAACTTTAGTTAAAAAATGGTGACATGGAAAATAGAACATCTTCATGTAGTGTGGTTAAGAAAAGTTGATTAATTGTTACAACTTAAAGGTCCTAATAGTGAGAACAACCACCGACATCTTCTGTCGTCTTCTGAAGGATACGCATCGGGCTAATGTGTCCCGAGTTGCAGCTTTTTCCACTGAACACAGCAAGAGATGAATTTCAAGATACTCAAGAACTGACTCACCTCCCGATCTAGTGTGCTCTGTCGAACGCTGACCTCTCCGGTTTGAGAGTTGATCATGAACATCCCGCCTACGTTAGTCTGCTCGACGATGCTGTACGAGATCTTGGCGTTGTCTGTGTTCTTGTCATCTGCATCAGTAGCTATTACTATCATGACGGGAGTACCTAGAAAATCCCCAAAGCAAATGAAAAACAGCAATTCGGGTGAGTGAATTCAGTCAGAGACAGTTTTATTTTTCTAATCTACGTCACAAAAAAACGAATCTTAATATACCTGTCGCACTGGATTCGTTGACAAATCCAATTTGCTGCATTTTAAAGATTGGTGGGTTGTCATTCTCATCCACAACAGTAACATTAAGGTCAATATACTTTTCCGCCTGGGTTCCATTGGTGAATCTTGCCACACCTTTTAACTGTAAAGCACAACTATGTTAAAACTGATTCACTGTGTAACGCATGGCTCTTCATAAGCAGGATTTTAAAGTGCTCCTACATGATAGAAGGCAATCTCCTCTCGATCCAGAATGGCGTAGACTTTCACAAAGCCGGTGTTATGGTCAATACGAAATCTACCAACAGGGTCCTGGTCAGCTCCATGCCCTGTTATGTAGTACAGCACCTTTGTAAAGTCTTCCTTATCGGAGCGAATCTGAAATTCAAATAGACAATCACAGAATGAATCCATCTGGAAAGCTAAGAGAAGCATATTTACTTTAGTTTGTTTACAGAATATATTATACTATATATTTTAATAGTTTAATTTTTAAAATTTTCTAAACGAATAGCATTGAGACAAACATGAGCATGACAAATGTACAAACAGTTTGTCATTCAAACGGCTTTTAGCTTGATGGGAACATCTGTGCATGGACCTGCAGTACTGTTTGCCTACCTTTTGATAGCCATCAGTTAAACTTGGCAGTTTGTTAACACTAGTAGATGAGTTATGGAGATACAATAACTTTAGAAAAAAGTTAGAAAAAAAAAAAGCTGAACAAAGGAGTCTCTGTCATCATACGCAGTGTCTGAATTGACTCATTATGCCGACGTCTGAAGTGACTCTCACACATTCTTAGTAGGGTTAGTAAGAGAAAAGCAAAGGTGACTTAAGGGCATCTTGAGAATGATTTGTTTCAAACAATAAAAAAAAAAAATATATATATATATATATATATATATATTTTCTAACAGTTACAAAGTAACAGGTAAAAAAACACAAGCGACAGGTTTTCAAGTCTGATATTGAAAACCTAAATTTTATAATAAAATTCTTCAGAAAAAAGAAAGAAAGAAAAATAAACACACACCTTAGCGATGTGATCAAGGCCTCTGTAATCATTGTTCTCATTTAGCTTTCGGGAAGGTGAAATCCATTCTCTTTTCTGTCTGTGCAACAGCCGCCCAGTTCCCTCTGCTCCCACAGGAACAAGCTGCAGGTAAACAAAAAAGGAGCGAAAGGTACATTATTATATTATTATACATGCATGACGGTTTTATCCATCTGTGCAGGAAAAGTCAGCCTCTGTTCTTTTTAAGGGAAGGTCTGATTCAGCATAAACAGGAAATTCTGGCGTGATCACCCATAATGCAACTTGTTCATAACTTTCACTGAGTTGAGATGAAGTATTAAGATGCTGGTATCTAATTGATAATTGTGATAATTGTGTGTTATAAAGCCTTCTGCTTCACTAAGACTCTGCGTCCCTGAACTTTCCTCCCACATCCCGCATTTCTTTGTTGCGAACGAAATTAACTGTCCTGTGGCCTTCAAATACAAGCCGTGAAAGACTATATATACATTTTTTTTTAACATGAATACTAAGGACTTACAATTTCTTTGGCATCTTTAGCGCTTACACTGAAACCCAGTCAGAGCCACACCTGTGCAGATCCGTTTTTCCTATATACGACAGTGAATGCGTGTCAATCTATTGCGCGTACTGAACGGTTTACTTACAGCTGGGAAAAACGCCGTGAGAATAAAAAGGCTGCATTTCAGCAGTGGACCCATCGCGTCCGGCGACAACAAGGCGAACAAACTAAAACTTGCAAATCCTCGTGTAGAAGTTTGGCTTCAGCTGAACTTCATCTGTTGCGTTCAGACTTTGACCGTTTAGAGGGGCAGGAAGAAATTTTTACAGCACTGGGCGGTTCCTTCTCCCCCCACCGTGTCTGATTACTCATGACTGCTGATAACAGGCGGAGAAAGGAGGAGTTGGTGTGTCCATTTTGTTCTGGCCTGCAATAGGTACGCGCAGCCTATTGTTTATTATCTCGGAAAAAAACAATATGCATGCATATGAACGCAGACCGAAAGAGGGGCCGACAGAAGTGCGCAGAGGAAAGGACTGCAGACTGAGTAACATGCATCCAAACTACGGACTAAAGCAACGATTTATTTCTTTAAACAAAACTCAACCTTTTCATTTTTATTTTGGTGCACCTGAAAATGTTTAACTGTCTGTTTTACTAAAATGCTGTTTTCCCACTCATCTGTAAAACTTCACCGGTGCCCGTGAAATTCCCACAGCGCACACGGCTGGTTTCTGTGTTCCCAACCCACCTCCGTGTTGGCACACAGTTTGCGTTGCCATGTTACATGAAACATTTAGCCTGACTGGTCAAAGGTGTGTAGAGGAAGTGCAATAAGAATTTAATCTCATCGTTTATTTTGCTTTAATAAAGGAATTAGACACGTCTAGACATTTCTCACAATTCTGGAATTCTTACTTTCTTTTAAACTCAGACATAATATATGTTTTTTTTAAAAATAGTTTCTTAGTGCACACTTAAAAACACACCACACAAAACTGGGTTTCAAATAGCTAATTAATATTTTAAACCTTATGAACATAGACTGGTTCAACACTTTTAAGTAGACACACGTGACCGTTTCTGAGGAACAGCTTTGATTGCAGCATTTCACATTTGTCACTTTTACCAGCATAGATTACAAATCGCACACTCCCTACTCGTGTAGGTGTTAGTAATAATGACACTGCTATTAATGAAACAATTCTCTTAATGCAGCTAGTTTCACTAGAATATTACTCTCCCACACCTGACGTGCATCATTTGGCCCTCATCCAAAAGGTGGTGAAAGCTGGGTGGAGTAGGAACTTGGTAGATCGAGGCAGTTTCTTGCCTTAGGGACATGTGTATCCCTGCTACAAATTGAGCAGTTTAATTAAGCTTTCACTTCCTTTCAAACACTCCATCTCAGAACATCCAGTCTCAGCCACGAGGTGGAATCTTGGCAAACAAACAAACAGAATTCTTTGTCACCGTTTCACAACAGACGTGCTCGAACCGGCACGGCTTACGACAGCAGTGCATCTCAGGATAAAATGCACGGAGTCACACTGTAATGACGCAATGACATTCTGCGAATTTAATTTCAAGCGCACAAATCGCAAGTCAGCTTAAAAGGTCTTCCGGAGAAATCGCCATCAGCTTTCTCCAAACTGCACTAAAATCTAAAAATCTGAAAACGTGTGTTGCGACAGATCTTACCGGGACAGGGAAAAGCAGGTCAGAAATAGCTGAATAAGCAGACATTTGATGGGTTTGTTACACACAGGCCTGCTTATACTTTTAATTCCGTAAACACGCTGAAACCTGAGTATGATAATGAACTTTTATTTTATTGTGGGAATAACATCAGATGGTATTTTGCTGTCCGTGTTGCATTTGCTGGTGAACAGTCACACCCCTAAAGACTTTTGTTATGTCCACGCCCATGACTCCCCCCATGCCTTCCTCACATTTTTCTCACCTTTCCTGTGGCAGCCTCATATGTCCTGGCTTCCTAATGCTCCTTTTAAGCAAGGTCTATCCATTAGAGTGTGGACATATTTTAAATGACGTATGCCCAGTGTTTCTGCCTCTTCACTTTTATCAGCAGTTTATAGAGAGCAGTTTTGCTGTGGGAGCACAGCCTCCCCCACACCAGGCTTCATTCAGCTCACATTCCTGTGGCGTTCAGAGAGCAACTCAAGTTTGTTCCTCCTACAGAGTGCAGCGGTAGTGGAGAGAGGAGGAGCAAGCAGGGGTCAAGCTTTGTGCAGACCTGGGAGAAGTGTTGGAAAAACAAGCAGACAGACCAGTATTTCTTCAAGTGTCTGTACCTGTATATGCATAATGCTTAGGGTGCCCAGATGTCCCTCTTTATGTGGGACTGCACAGCATTTTCATCACTTGTCCCCCAATATCCCATACTGACACAGTGTCCCACAGTGTGTTTCTGTGCTATTTGACTTCCAGTGCAGTTGCTGTTTGCCTTATAATATTTCTTTCATTTCTTCATTTTTCTTTCTCATTTCTTATAACATTTCTTTTTTAAGTTAAACGACAACTGTAATTATTTAAAACACAATAATAAAAGGGCACAACTCAAAAACTCAGTAAGTAACTTGAGTGAATAACTGAATTTATGCATGCTGAGCAATAATTGTTTTCCCAAAAGATTGTTTGTCTGATGACACTGTTTTTTTTTCAGGATCCCGTCTCTGTGAAAGAAAATGAAAATGATCAGCTTCTCCTTCGAGTTCCCGCTCAAGATAAAGATTTGATAAACACACCAAACTGGATATCAAAGTTTGTCATCACTAAAGGAAATGAAAATGGACATTTCAGGATTGATACTGATCCCAAAACAACTGACGGGCTTTTGTACGTCTCAAAGGTGAGAGTGACTTCATATTAAAGTCATTTAGTGTTGCAGGTGGCAGCATTTTATATGAATCATATCTAATGGAAGGTCTTAGCCTGTATAACAATTAGATTTAGATTCACGACGCAGTTCTTAAATATCTTCCTTTTTTTCCAGCCATTAGATTATGAGAAGAACAGCAATGTAGAGCTCGAGATCGCGGCACAAACGGAAGCAGAGCTGAGCGCCACTGATGCCAAGTGGAATTCCGTCCCTGTGGATGTTGCTGTCACCGATTGTCTGCTCCTTCTGTCTGCTTCACTGTCAAAGAGAACACGCCAAATGGCACATTGATAGGAACTCACACAGCTACAGATCCTGAGACCAGGAGCAGCAACGGCATCAAGTAATGACTCATATTTGCCTCAAAAACTGCAGCTTTCTCGTGGCTAATATCAGATAGTTAATCTAATTTTGCAGATCCCAGCTCATGTGCTATATCTGCTGAACACATGAGTGCAGACTTAGACTGCTATAGTGAATCTGCCAGTAATACACAAGTACTTTTTTCTTGGTCTCTAAGGTATTACACGGTCACAGATCCGGGCTCTTGGATCAATTTAGACAGAAACACTGCAGAGCTGAGGGTTGCAAACACAATTGACAGAGAATCGCCGCTCGTCCACGATGGGTTTTACAGCGTCACCGTGAGGGCTGCTGACGCTAGTAAACAGTTTGTAGTCCAAGAAAAAATACCTGAAGCTGAAGTACCTTTGCTGTTCTTCCATAACTGCGCTGAACTTTGGCACCACGATACTGATAAAGAAGTCATAATCTTCAGCAGGGCACAAGCGATCCATTCTATACTCATTTTTTCTGAGAACACCTGTTATCAAGTTACACCCTCTTTGGAAGATATTAAGCTGCTAATCCCTTACAGTGGACAGACTCATGTTCTGCAGTGTGATGCAGAAATGTGTAAATTTGGCACATATTCCAGTGCTGAGCAGAATTTAAAACATGCAGATGCAAAATATTTGCCCCCTTCTTGATTTCTTTCTCCTTTTTTTTTGTACATTTGCCGCACTTACAAGTTTCAGATCATCAAACACATTTTAACATTAAACAAAGATAACCTGAGTAAATACAAAATGCAGTTTTTAAATGGTGACTTCATTTATTAAACAAATAAAAAAAAAACCCTACCCAAACCTACCTCGCCCTATGTGAAAACGCAATTGCCCCCCCCCCTTCCCCAATTATATCATGAACACAGTTTCAGTTGCCACACCCAGGCCTGACTACTGCAGACCTGCTGAAGCAAGAATTCACTTAAATAGATCCTGTCTGACAAAATAGGCTAAAAACATCTCAAAAAGCAACACATCATGCCGTGATCTAAAGAAACTCAGGGGCACTTAGCAGGAAGCAGCAGGACAAGGATCTGAACCACACCAGCAAGCCCACCTCTGAATGTCTCAGGGAAAAAAACAAAATTAAGATTTTTGTGTGGTCTAGTCAACATCCAGACTTAAATCTGATTCAGATGCTGTAGCATGACTGTTCCTCGCTGGAAAACCCTCCAATTTAACCGAATTAAAGCGATTCAGCAAAGGAAACCTGGCCAAAATTCCTCCACAGCGATGTGAAGCCAGTTATCGCTGTCTCTTTACTGCATTTCTTACTGCCAGGGGTGGCCCAACCAGTTATTAGGTTTAGGGGATAATTACTTTTTCACACAAGGTGAGGGAGGTTTGGATAGCTTTGACTGTGTTTATTTAATGACCTGTCATTTTGCAAAAGTGGCCCCCGGCTAGGAATATTTCTGATACTGAGAATTATCCAAACACTTTTAATGCTGTGGAAACAACAGGTTAAGGTCATATGCAAGTGACTTTTCTTTCTTGTTTTTAATTTTAAATTTAATTATATTTATCTATCTATATATCTATATATATATATATCTATATATATATATCTATATATCTATATATCTATATCTATATATATATAAAACTCCTGTTAATTTACTGTGATATCAGAAAATAAAACATGTCAAACAGTTTTTTTTTCCCGGTTGATTTTTGTTATGATAAAAGGTACACAATGCACCAAATCAAAACATATTCATTATCTCCATCGTTTGGCAATGAACTGCTTCATTCATATAGCATTAAAGAAAGTAGTCTACAAAAACAAACAAAAAACAAAACAAAACAAATATAAAGAAAAATACTACAGAAAATAATCTTGTAGAGGAATTACCATTGCTGTTATCAAATAAGGTCTTACTGAGGTTAAAACGACTCTGTTTTTTGTGTGTTTTTGTGTTTTCTCTTCTGTTAGAGTAGCACAGTCCTCCGGGACCAGTCGTAAGTACTGCAGTCGTTTCCCTCGTGCAGCAGCTTGGCAGGTTGGGAGCTGGCGACAGACAGAGGACATGCTGATCTCACAGTCGCTGCTCTAAGAGAATGTGTAGACTTTTTGTTTGCTTTGTCTTTTCCCAGTTTCTCTTTGATGAGGAGATAAAGTCAGAAGATTGCACAGTACGTTTAACTGGTTCAGTGCTGTTTTTTTGTTTTGTTTTTTATCTTACTTGGTTGCTGCTCTGAAGCTGTACTAGATTTGTACCTAAAGTAAATGCAGTGCATTTAGGACTGAGATTACACACATTACAAACAGTACAAACATGACATTAACTTAACACTAGAAGGTGAAATATGAAGCTAAACATACTTTAGAACAGCACACACACACACACACACACACACACACACACACACACACACACACACACACACACACACACACACACAC
>JAVDPK010017423.1:0-13078 GCA_034780415.1 Cichlasoma orientale | reverse complement strand
TTCTTCAGAATCAAAGACACGTCTCCATCCTTCATCTGTCTGTCCTGCAGATCCACCCGGTTCTTAAAAGATGGATGCTGGTAATCTGGATCAGACTGACCATCCCGGTATTGAAGGACATATTCAGCTCCCTGGTCAGGTCTGCTCCACTCAGCAACTACAATGGGTTTGTTGTTGTTTGTAGCCCAACATGGTAGAGTGACGTTCTGCCCCGGCACAGCTGTGATGTTTTTCTGTTCTGAAAGAGGAAACAACACAGATCAGAGAGGTTAAGGGTCAAAGTATAACAGTTTACTTCTACAGCAGCCAATCAGAGTGATGTGCTACAAATAGAGGCCTCTAATTTCTGCTGAACCAGAGGGAGCACACACTGGATACTGAAATTAAGCACATTGTGATGTTTGCTATCAGAGTCATGGTACTTAAACCCCTCCTCTCCTTGTGTCACAGACCCATTGGAGATGCAGATTCAGAAACTCAAAAAAAAGCATGAGGAAACAGGCTTAACAGACAGACATCATTGCCTCAGAGCTTCTTTTTAAACTGATCTTAAATATGACATTTAGCATAACTGACGTTCCCTAGTGCGCACAATGAGACAAACACAGGCATGTCTGACAGTCAGAGCTGCTTCAACAGCCTCCAACAAAACACAAAGTTTTGTAAAATGTGCAAAAAATAGTTTTCGCTACAGATGGAAACAACAAACATGTTTCATCACTTGAGGCAAAAACACACCACTAAGAAAGCTCAGGCTGTGGTGGCAGCTGGTGATGTGTGACCCAAATGTAAACATGACCCCACTGAGCATTACTGGAGCGCTCATTCATTCTGTTCCGTGGTAACTCTGGACGAGCTGCAAAGATACACAGCTCAGGTGGGAGACAGCAAACATGTGGAAGAAGGCGCTCCGGACAGATAAAAACTTTCTGGCCCACATGCAAAATCTAAGCAACTGCAGCAAAAGGTGGTTTGACCCATGGGTGCTGAATACATAAGCACACAGTACTTTAAAAAAGTATCCATACTCCTTGAACTCATCCACAGTGTCCAAACTTTTAACTGGTACTGTACATTATCCTCACAGGACAGACACTACAAACATGAAGGACAAACTCAGTACCGAACAGCAGTTTATCAGTGACTGCGAGCGGTGCAGTATGTTTCATTTAATTCAGTGATAATGTGCATAAAAGGAACACTTAATAGTTTTTAGGTGTCTGCATGTGATAGTGACTCTGGCCCACCATGTTAAAACATACAAAGAGCTCAGTCCAGTTTAAGGCTACTTTATTTTTTAACCTAGTATTACTCTTATGCCTTTATATATCGTCTAAAAGTAAACTTAATGATGTTCATAACTTATCATGGGTGTTTTAGCGCTCAGGGGCAGTTACTCTTTTCATGGACAGATCTGGTACTTTAAGGTCCGGAAATTATTAAGAAAAACGTAAACAAATACCGTCAGACAACTTACACAGTACTTCATATTTGTAAACATGTGAATAACGGTATATATAGCTAACCTCCGGAGGAAGGAACCGCAAAGATGAACAGCACCGGCCAGAGGTTTAGGATACTCATGCTGTCTGCTTCAGCTGCTTCGATAAAAGCTCAGTCGGTGACACCGGGAATCAAAATTGGTGCCGCTCGTACGCGAGAATTTTAGCAAATTCGAGCTTTTTTTTCCTTCTGTGAGTTTTGTTCTTCCGCCTTTCTTCTTTCTGAGAGCTATTAGCGGATGTCAAAGCAAAGCTAGTAAGCAAAGTAAAGCTGAATTACCGCCACCTACTGGACTGGAGTGTGAACGGGGATAAAGTGGAGTTTGAGGAAATGATTAACCTTGTGAATTTGTAAATATATTCTGCCGCTCAGTGCACAGAATATGCAATTATTAAGAGCTCTGAAACCTCAAACAACTTGCGTTTGGAAAGATCCTTTAAAAATGTGATCAGATGTCTTTAAAATACAAAATCTCCGCTGGGAAAAAAGTATTCCGGGAGGGTGACTTAAATTATGGCTTGAGAGTCAGTAAGTCTTCCAGCTCCAACCCAGACGTATTGCAAAGATTTTCGAGTTTCATAATTTCCATATAAAGAGTTGTTTTTCAGAAGAAGTTACTAAAAGGTGCACGCTCTCGTTGGTATATATGGCCAAACAAGTAAATAAACACACAACCACCCTGCAATAGTATTCTGCGTGAGTGGAAGAAGACGCTGAGGGGCCGTCTGTTTACAACCACTTGTAAATGTGTGTTTTCTTTGTTTTTTAGCTGCATTAAGAGCAACAGCCCTATTGCACGTTGAAACAGCGCTACCTTGCGTTGCAGACCCGTTCCGCCGCAAGACCTAAATGGATCCGTGTCTCCGCCTGGACCAGTTTTAACTAAACGTAGCTGCGTGATCCATGTTTGGTGAAACGGTACCACGGTGATCTAATGAGGTAAAAAGTGAAACTTAAAACAGTTTAAACACGACATACCTCATCTTTAAACTCCCGCCACTGTCCTTAATGTGGCGCAGTTGTCTCACCCTCTCGTCGTGTTCCATTATAAGTCGCTCAGTATATATAAATATAACCGAGAACTGCGATATAACTTCTGAATCTAAAGGTATAAAGAAGCGCTGAAGCTACGTGAAGCTGCAACACTAACCAGCTGAAAGTACAGCTCACAGTACAGAGCGTCCTCATATCCGATTCGTGTGCAAACGAAGTCTATAATCGCCCCAGAATATCACGTGATATCCTGTACAAGGTCGCGGGGCGGGCCCAGCTGACATAGGGCGAGAGGCAGGGTACACCCTGTACAGGTCACCAGCCTGTCGCAGGGCCAACACAGAGAGACAGACAACCATCCACTCACATTCACATCTATGGGCTAACCCCAGTAACTGCATGTCTTTGGACTGTGGGAGGAAACCCACGCAGACACGGGGAGAACATGCAAACTCCACACAGAGAGGCCTGGGCCAAGGTGGAATCGAACCTAGGACCTTCATGCTGTGAGGCAACAGCACACCACTGTTCTGCTCATTATATGATCTGTTGCCCAAAATGAAAAAGACGTGGGAAATAGAGGAAGTCTTCTGCATGATCCGTGGTGAGTCTGAGGACACCAGGATCCACTGTTATAGTGGGGTAATCAGAAGCACCTGTCTCCACACCTGTACACACTGGCATTCAGTCCCTGAGACTGTTTTCTAAGGCTGAGGAAGTTATATCAAGAAGTTGGACTCACCTGTCTAAAATGTTATTACTGAATAAAAACCAGGAAATAAAGCACCATCCACCCACTTGCCCACTTTCAATTATGCTGCAGTCACACCAGCACTTTCTGTAGCTGTTTAACACACACCACACACAGTCTACATACAATACTTTATTGATATACCACAACTAAAGGGTTAAAGATATCCATCTAGCATTTCCTCTCGCCAGTCTTTAAATATTGACAATGTTGAGCTAAAGTTTTCAGTCTGACTTCTTTCACTTCCTGACTTGTATAAACAATCAAAATGAGACTTCAGTTATTTCCTGAACAAAAGGAGGAAGGCTGAGTATTACAGTTCAGCTCCACCTCCCTGCGCTTTTCAGCATGTCAGAGGAAGTGTGTTTTTACAGAACACACTGTGACCCTGTGGCCAGTGCGTTTTCTGATATGGGCGACATGGGCAGCCGCCCAGGGCGGCATCTCATCTGGGGCAGCATGACCGCCGCCCCGCCCCACAACGCATAGAGATCGCTTCATATGGAGCTACAGCACTACAGCACTAATGTGCGCCCTCTGCCTGCTGTGTGGTGCATGTAGCTTTCTGCCATGGTCTGACAGACAGGTTGTAAGAGAAGGAAAGGGGCAGGCGGGGATTCTCTCGTCTCGGTTGCTGAGCCTAGAATGAATCTGCGCATCTAATTAGATGCATTAATAAAAATAGATGCACACAATTGATAGAACACAAAGCACATTCCATTTATAATACTGTAAATATGCTCATTAAGATGAGATAAGATAAAAACGTTAATGATCCCACAAGGGGGAAATTTGCGCGTTACAGCAGCTCAAAAAATAAAACAGATGAAATAAAATAGAATAGAAAAAAAAAACACTATCTACATAAAATATATATCAATATCAATACCCATCTACATATACGTACATATACACACATCAGAAACACTATATACACAGATATTAAAACACCTTATACATTAATTCACAGTATTTGTGTGAATCTGAACCTGATGAAAAAAATAACACAAATACGAATCTACACGGTTCGGACAAATGTTGGTGGATGGCGCAGTGTTGCCAGATTGGGCAGCTTGTGAACACATTGGGTTGGAAAATTATATAGATATATCTATATAAATATAAAATTATATAGATATATCTATATAAATATAAAATTATATAGATATATAATTTTCCAATAAAAACTTCCTAAAAACCTACCAAATATGGTGAAAAGCAGCCAAAATTTTAACAACTCACCCAAATCTGTGCATATTTAAATATATATCACACCCGGTGCTATTAACATGAGTTTCATTGGAGGTTTTGTTGTGTTGGGCTGCAACTGTCAGTCAGATCTGGCAACCCTGGGGATGGGCGGCGGTGATAACCTATTACACTTCAGTGCGAATTACGGAAGATTGAAAGAAAAAGGTCAAAGCCATCAGGTGAGCAGTTTAGGAAAAAGAGAAAGAAGAGGAGAAACGAGCAAAAGATGAAGGTAAGCAGAAGCTGTGTCATTTCTTGTTGCATGAAATGTGTTATGTAGGCTGCAGCCTGCTGTAAGAGACGCCAAACAGGCTGTGACTCAGCGGAATTTGTAATCTGCTGTGTCACAGAGTTTGGGTTCGTTGTGAGTCATGTATATCGGGAGATTATAGAACTGGCAGGCGTTGGCTGGTAGGATGTGAGAGTGTGTCAAACCTGACCGTGTTCACAGTAAACAGAGACTCTGGGCAGCTCTGGGATCAGTTCAAACCTGTTTTTTCTTTTGTTTCAGTTTGGCTCGATTCACAGAAAAGGAAACATCTGATCTGAAGTTAGAGAGAAACCATCTCAGAGGGTCTCAGAGCTGATGTGACTCTGTTGGAGTCATTAACAGAAACTGTTTGATTGTTGCTCAGTAATAAATTTGTTACGACTGTGACTGAAAAATTAGAAGCAGCAGCTCTTCTGCAGTTTTTCTGGGGTAAATATGACCCAGCCTCATCCTGTCAGAGCACAGAGGAAACACACAGAGGAGAAGCTCATGCAGTGTTTGTGGTTTGTTGCTGCGCCAACACCTGGAGGAAATTTACTCAGAGCTGAGCTGTTTGTCCCAGTAACGATTTCCTCTGCCTGCTGCAGACTCAGCTGAGAGTCACACTTCTCTGTGCAGCTTCAGAGCTGCTGATCTGTCTGTGACCACAGTGAGAGAATAGCCTGTGATGGTGGTGATAATCTAGTTATGTTCTAATGGTTAAAACCTTACAATGAAGGAGAGTCTATTTGCTTTTTACAGATTTCATCTCTCACACTGAAATGTGTCAAACTGGACTTTTGATGTGATCGGAATGTTCATCCACCCACACAGCAGCGGTGCTCATTCTGTGAGCATTTTTTTTCATGAGTGACATTTAAAACACAATTCATCTACAGAAGGAGTGTTGAAGTTTCCGACTGAATGCAGGATTATTTCCTTGTCTGACAGATTCAGTTTTGGATCATCGTGGTGGAGAAAAGTTGCAGATAGTTTTCTTCTTTCGTACTCTAGTTTAATTCTTTTCCTCAGTTTGATTTTTCTTCAGTTTGTCCGCCTGTTGATAAGCTGCACTGATCCACAGGAACCAACTGTTCAGCAGTGGTTTCTTGCCTCCACTGCACTGCCTTTAAACAGCTCTTCTCACTGTCTGAGTCAGTTCCTCCTGCTGGTAACCGTGTTAAAGATTATCTTCACTCACATATGTGTTCATGATGATGATGGATGTGAGTGCTGAGGAGGGTGCGGGCTTCCTGATCAGTGTGTATGGAGCTGAACTGGAACCATTCACACACTGAGGCCCTCTGAACATATTTTAATTATATTTTAATTAGATTAACACCTGGGCTGCTGGGCTGGAAACACTACATGGATACAAGCAGCTTCTTTAGAAACAGCTTGTCTCTAATAATATTTATGCATTTGACTAAATTTTGGATGAAAATTCTCTTAAATGTGTGTTAATAAAACAAACTGTGGTGACTGTGTGTGGCTTCCTGTCACAGTCAAACTAAGATGAGGACACTGTGACATTATTGTTGCTGTTTCATCATCACATGAATACCATGCTCTCTCTAGTAGTGACTGTCTGGTTTCACTGTCTCAACAATCCCTGTGTTGTCTTTCAGTTTGCAGATCACTCATATGATGTTTGCATGTTTGACTTCCCCTGATGACTCACAGCTGTATCACTCTTCCAGGTTGTGATTTGCATCAGCTTCTTAGTTTCTGCTCAGGATTAATACTGAGCTCAGCTGAGCTCTGGTGAAGATTTATCCTTCTGACATTGAGAAGGTGGTCCTGGTCTTTAGCTAGTTTCAGCTATTTGTATTAACAGAGTTTAGGTTCATGGTAACAGTGTGGGACCTGTGCAGGAGGCTGAATTGAACCTCCAGGCTCTGGGACCCCTAACTGACCCCTGAATAAAGCTGACAAAGCTTGTGCTTTGCCGGATGTGTTACATCTTCTCTCACCCAGAAGATATCCAGTGAGCAGCAGCTCTCTGTGTGAAAATACTTTATAAATGTCAGAGATCAGAGGAGAAGGGTCAGACTGCTTGGAGCTGATAGGAAGGCAGCAGTAACTCAATAACTACTTGCTCTAATAAAAGTTTGCAGAGTAACATCTCTGACTGCACATGCTGTGAAACCTTGAAGCAGCAGCAGACCACAGCGGTGTGTAGATCCTACAGGTCACATGACAGGAAGTTCTCTGTACTCAAACGGCCTGCACACTCACCTGATATCAGTCTGACAGAGCACCTCTGGGATGAGGAGGAACGGTGTGATGGGCCAAAATCACACTGTTCTTTAGCACCTTCTCCAATCTCTGCCATGAAGAATGAAGACAGTTCTGAAGGAAAAAGGGGTCCAACCCACTGCTAGCAAAAAAAAAGTACTGCCTAAACCAGAGGTCCCCAACCCCCGGGCCACGGACTGGTACCGGTCCGTGGGTCATTTGGTACCGGGCCGCACTTAAAGAATAAATAACTTACATCATTTCCGTTTTACTTATTGTCTGAGTCTCAATGGTGTTTTATTTTGAAAAAATATGGGATTCTTTCATCCGTTGATGACTCCCTCATGACGTGTGTCAAGATGCACATCGAGATTAATCTTAGCACACATGATACGTTACTGCTAAAACGAAAGCCACAAGCTTCACTCGTTTCCGTGCCTGTCTAAGGAAAAAGGCTGGTTGACCTAGATAATGCTCGTTTAAGTATTTAAGTTCTCAACAAGAGTAGAAAAGCGCCATGTAAGAACTAGTCCATTTATATTCAGCAGCACCATGGACAGCAGTGAGGAGGACCCAGCCAAGTCATGCTGACTCTCCGGCGCTCGACAGCGCGGCTCTGCATCCGTTAAAGCTTGTGCTGGTGAGGCTGAACCCAGCCAACCCACAAGCTGCAGGGAAACAGGCTCAGGGCTCACACTGAGTCAGCGTTGTGGTGAGTTGTATTTTTCATGCGCTTTATATTTGTTTTCCCGGTGTATCTTATTTTGAAGGCATGTTTAAACATGACCATCGTGACCGGAGAGCGCCGTGGGCCGAGAGGATGTTATTTATGATGTAGCGCAATGTTAGGAGGATGCTGCCGCTATAGGCCGGTCCATGGCTCAGAAAAGGCTGGGGACCACTGGCCTAAACTATTGCGCAGAGAATTTCCTTCATATGAAAAAAAAAACTAAAACAAATTTGTATCCATTAAAATGAGAGTTTGACTTAAAATATGAATTAATATTGTAGTAATCATGTGACAAATACAATCATTCTTTATGGTACTCACATCGACTGCTGCTTCACCTGACATTTGTTAATATTTCAGGTAATAAATCATTTATTTTTATGTTCACTGGAACAGTATAAAGAAAAAAGAGAGCAAAAAGAGGAAACTATGAGCGAGTGATTCGGACCAACCACAGTTACAATGACACGAAGGAGCTTTTTTCAGGACAGGCTGATCAAAGTAAAGCTCTAAAATCTCTCAGTGGATCCAAACTCAGCACAGCTGAGCTACAAGACCCTCAGTGAGAAGCTGACCTTTGACCTTTGAAAGTTTGACTGCTAAGAAATCAACCGTGTAACCACCTGCGTGATGTGTCACTGAGGTCAAAGAGCACACACTGAATGTATCATCACTTATTATAACAGAGCAACTCATTTACGCACAAACCAGACAGAGTTGACCTTTTACTGGGAATTCAGATCAGATTTCTCTCCACAAACCCACCCACCAGTTTCTGTGGGGGTCTCAGTATGAATCTAGTGTGACACCACTTGACAAGAAGGTGATTTTTACTCTGCATCATGTGATGAGTTTCGTGCTAACACATTTGATTTTCATAGTTGGTGACACCAAAAGAATTCACAGCATTAGTGCAACAACTACACAAATGAGTGACGGTGGAGAGTCTGTAATCATGTCTGTTCAAAAATGAACAAAGTAACTTTTTTCAGATCCAAAGATGAAGGTGAATGTGAAATACATCATATTTAAAATGTCCTTGTGTGTAAACGTGTGTTTGCAGGATACACAAACATTAAAAACAAATGACAGAAGAACAAAAATCATTTCCATGAAGGTTCAAAGTGTTTGTGCTGTCCTCAGTTCTGCTCTGGACTGACTGTGTGTGACTGTGTGTGATATGGAAGTCATTAGCATCAATCTGAGGTCACTGTGGACTGTCCAGGGTCATCACAGAGGTGCGTTCAGGTGCACAGGTGAAGCCTTACAGCTGTGGCCACAGCTGCTCAGGGATAGCGCTGCTTCATTATCTGAGCTGAGATCATTCACAGGTGTGACAGACTCACACTGAGCTGGAACCTGTGGTGCTCAGAGGAGTTACCTGGTGTACTGTGAGGACCTTCAGGATATTTGATCATGTTTAGCACACTTTGATCTGAAGGATCAATCAGACTTCAGTTTCCACAAATTCACTCTGACATCAGAAAGTGTTTTTTATGGTGAGCAAATCTACAAAGAAGATCTGAAAAAGAGCAGAATGAACATGTTGCAGTGGCCCAAAGTTTGGACCTCATCAGACTGAGATGCTGCAGTAAGAGAGCTCTGAATGAACTGAGTGAAGGGAAGCAACGTTCTAAAGAAGAGTGGGCGAAATTCCCCCTCAGCGGTGTGACAGAAAACAATAGTGAAAGTAACAACTGCCACAAGTGACTGAATTTACCTACAGTACCCACACACACAGGAAACTTTGGTTCTCACCACTGTGTGCGTGCTACAAGAAGTCTGACTGATTCCTTCACTCAAAAGTTTCCATGATATTTTCACACCTGAGCCCACACACTTCCGTTTCTATCATCTCAGTTCTCAGTTTGTCTTGACTTCATGTGTTTAAACAAGAAAAAAGAAGCACTCAGAGATCACAGACCTCCACTGAGGCAGCTCACTCTCTGGGCATTTTTTACTTTAAGGGAATTTTATTTCTTTGTTCTTTTTAAACATACTTTAAGAAGTTTGCAGTGCAGTAAAAATCAGATCAAATTTAAATGACACATAATGAAACATACACATGAAGCACTATCAAATACGGCATCATTGCATTTCGGATGGATGGATGGATACCACAATGGAAATTATTGTGTTACAGCAACAAATATTTATTTTCATAAAATAAACTCACAGCATCATCACATTTCAGAGTAGCCGTGTCCTTATCTGGGAGGGAGCTTATCTGGATGTTGCTTCTTGTTTCGCCAGTGCAGCACAGCACCGATGACAGCAGCAGCAACAACTGCAGCAACAACGGCAGCAACAACAGCAACAATGATCTGCAGAGTTGCAGCTGCAGCCTTTTCAGCATCGTGCATGTTTCCATCTGCAGCTTCTTTTTCTATCACTTGTTTCTCCAACACGTGTTCATGTGTTTCATCTGCAGAGGAAACATTCAGAAACGGAAATATTCAGAAAAATTCAGAAACAGAAACATTCAGAAACATTGAGACCCAAAGCAGCAGGAAGAAGAGTGTGTGTGTTCTGCAGGTGTCTATAAAAAGAACAGCTTCAGATCTTCATCAGAAGGAAACATCTGAGAGCAGTAAAAACATTTCAGATGTATCTACAGTTAATGAGTCAGACTGCTGCTGACCACCCACACAATATGATCAGCCTCTGCTCTGCAGAGGAGGCTGTGGGTGGATGTTAGCTGCCTGTTGGCTCATGAAGCTGGGAGGAGGAAACTTCAGATTCTCAGTTTTTATTCTACACTTAAAAATGTCTTCACTCTTTTTCACATTTTACCACCTGAGTGTAGGCTCCACAGACTCACCTGTGACTGTGAGGTTGATGAAGTGGCTGATCTCAGTGTGAGCTCTCTTACTTCTCCCAGAGTTCCTCACTGCTATGTGACACTCATATATCCCAGTGTCATTAAACGTGACGTTCTCCAGGATCAGAGAAACGTCTCCGTCCTTCATCTCCGGGTTCCTCAGCTTCACTCGGCCGTGGAAAGATGGATGCTGGTAGTTTTGATAGGAGCGCCTGTTCCGGTAGAAGTAGACGTAGCCGTCTGTGTTCAGGTCAGCTCTGCTCCACTTCAGCACTGAGATGGTTTCATTTTTGGGAATCTGACACTGAAGAGTGACGTTCTCTCCAAGCTGCACCTGCACATCCTGCTGCAGAGCTGAAGGAAAAAGAATAAATTATTTATTTTCTCACAACACTGAAATTTTAATACTATTCATGAATCTGATGATTCTATGATCCTCGAAGTATTCCTACAGCCTCAGTCAGCAGAGGTCAGCAGTTTTCCACCTGCACTTTAAACCACGTGAGCACAGCAGCACTTTCCTCCCCTCAGTCTCCTGATGTTTACCACAATCACTTCAAGGTCATTGTCACGGTGCAGGAGCGGACCCAGTGGCTTGTGTGTGGAGGTGAGGACCCAGAAGCGTCCTGCTTCTGGGTCCTCACCTCCACAAGAGGCAGTGCGTTTCACTCCTGCTGTTTCAAGGCGGCCGAGGCGCCAGGATTTATTTGTTATTTCTTCTTCTTTTTTAAATGAACCTGTCATTTTGGGCTGGGCCTTTTAATTGCTGAAGGAATGTTTTTGATACCAACGCTTTTATTTTTTACAAGCGGACACACGCAAGTATAACTCATTGAAACTGAAAAAAACATTATCGTTAACTGAAATAAATAAAAACTATAATTCAAAGGAAAATACAATAACTAACTAAAACTAACTGAAATTAGAGATAAAATTACCTTTCTTTTCTTCAGCAAATTCCTGGAGGGAGACTGCTGAAAGAAATTTAAAAAACAGGGACAAATACACTGGAGATCAAAATTAGAGAACAACACACAGTTTCCTAAATGCCAAGGTCATTGTGTAGTCCTATGTGAAATCCTCCTAACAGGAGTGAAATAGCAGTATTTTAAGCTCATTTCATAAATAGTATATATTCTAAAGCACAGCATAAAAAACTTAAAAGATATAATTGAAAAAGAACACTGATCAAAATTAGAGAACACTTTCAGATACTTGCAAGTCATTGGTGTTAATCTGGCACCTGGTGCCAATTTCCTTAATTATCTGACAAACCGTATTTAACTGGCAGCCTAACTTTCCAGTTTTCACTGATGTTACAAAAATGATGAGCCTTTCCAAAGTGACTGAAACCCTCCGGCAGCAGGTTGTCCAGATGGAGGCTAAAGGGGTGACCCTATCAGCCATAGCAAGAGAAGTTGGTCGTTCCAAGTCTGTGATTTCTAGAATATTGCATCTTTACAACATCACAACCTCATTCAAGTCCCCCCAAGAAGGCTGGTTGCCCACGAAAGACAAATGCAAGAGAGGACAGGATAACTCAGAGAATCTCCATGGGCAATTGATTCAACACTGCAGCTGGAATTGCTCGCCAGTTCAGCACTGAACAGGGTAAGGATCTGTCTCGTCATACAGTGTCTCGATGTTTAAGAGCATTTGGACTGAAAGCCCACTCTGCAGTGACCAAACCTCTCATTAGCAGAAAGAATCAAAAAGCTAGACTCACCTTTGCTGAGGAGCATTGTGTGTGGACAGAAGAGAAGTGGTCCAGAGTTCATTTTAGTGATGAAAGCAAGTTTTAATTTATTTGGGTCTGATGGGAAACATTATGTTCATTGACAAACTAGGAAAAGATTGAACCCAAAGTGTGTAAAGAAGTTGGTGAACGGTGGAGGAGGAAGTGTCATGGTTTGGGGAATGTTTTCGGCAGCAGGAGCTGGACCTCTCATACATGGCATAGTGAATGCAAGTGTGGATATGAACCTTCTTCAACAACACATGGTTCCTTCCTTGCGTTCATCACTCAATCAGCCAGCAATTTTCATGCAGGACAATGGCCCATGTCACACAGCAAAACAGGTAAAGCAGTTCCTTGAAACTGAAAAAATTGAAACAATGAAATGGGCAGCCCAGAGTCCTGATCTAAACCCAATAGAAAACCTCTGGAAAATCCTTGGTGACAAAGTTATGGCCAAAAAACCCACAACAGTCACAGAACTGTGGAAGAGACTGGAAGAAGAGTGGACCGAAATCACACCAGAGCAGTGTGAGACTAGTGATGTCCTGTGGCCGCAGATGTGCTGAAGTCATTCAAAGCAAAGGCCTGTACACTTCCTACTGATTATTGACTGTTGTAGCCTTCAGAAAATTTAGTTGTAATCTTATTCTGTGTAACAGTCATTGCTGTTCTCTAATTATGATCATGACATTTTTTTGCAAAATAAGGTTTTATGTTGATATGCTCTGGTTATTTTGTAAAACACTGTTCTAGTGGCATGGTGTACCCCTTACACAAAATCCTTCAAATGTTGATCAATGTAG
>JAVDPK010017422.1:0-13082 GCA_034780415.1 Cichlasoma orientale | reverse complement strand
CCAAGATAGTTTACGGAACCCCCCCCCCCTCCTTCTGGTCTAGTTTGTCTTTGGTCTGTTTTCTTATAGATACAGCAGTTGGGGACCAGTTATGCTTCATTTGTGCCTTGTCCTTTATTCTTATCTTTATTTTTTTTTTTCCCTTCCTGCTAATCTCCCCTCCCCAGAACTGTCAGTTCTGGCATTGTTACACAAAAAAATGAAAAGAAATTAAGACAAGCCTGTACTGTAGAGCTCCTCTAGGCAAAGCGAGTGTGTTTGGAACGGTGCACTGACTGATTCTGCTTACTAAAGCTGCTGGACAGGACAGTTTTAAATTGAACAGGTGTATTCATACTTTGAAAGCAGACCAAAAAAAAAAAAACAAATCAAGAAATGGACTAAATACTATACAATTATTTCAGCACCAACATATTACCCCTCAGACCACTGAATTTTATTTAATTACCATACTTTATTTACTTCAAAGGAACCCAGAATAAAACCTTCATTACATGTCATAAAACACTACATAATGTCATTACAGTAGGTTTCTAGTGATTCCAGGGGCAGGTTCACGTGCCTTAAAATTCTTGTGTAATCGGTTACATTGTATCATTTCATCTCACTTTCCATAGCAGTTTTTAAAGTGTTACCGCATATTAAAAAAGGACAAATATTTGCACCAGATCACACATTGTCCTTCAGTACAGTGATTATGTCACATAATAGTCCAACTACATCTCATTCCCACAGTGCAAATAATGACATTAGAATAGGAGGAGTGCCATTTTACACCTCGTTATAGTGCAGCTCTGAGAACGACAACACAAAAATGCACTATATGGCAGTATATACATGTCACTTACAGGTTTAGCTTTCTTCAGCGTTCGGTTGACATCCTTTTTCACAGTATTTTATTAAACACAGATTCTTGGATGAAAATGGGATACATCAGAATATAGGAATAAATACAATTTTAATGCTTGATAATTTATACTGGCATGTATAGCAGTTCTCTTGTGATATAATGTATGCAGATAGCTTTCATTGTTGTATGCTATATGTTTTGTTAATGTAGCCGTGTGGTTAATCTCCTCCCACAAATCAAACAGTACCAGAAATTAATTTGCATGTGCTTCTGTGTGGCGTGATTAACAGTTATAATGGTGCATAACACAATCCTGCTTCAGTTGCATGGAGTTATAAGTAGGACATTTTGGGGCCCAAAGGAAAGAACACGTGAAAGAGTAAAAGCCCACCAAACTAATGTGCCCACCCGGGTGTTTTATGAAGCTGGGGAGTCTAGCTTGGGTCATTGTGGCCACCCTAGGTGCTCATCTGACTGTGTGTGATCACTTAAAGATTCAGAAATATCACCAGCTGACTAGTCGTGAGTGGGTTGTTGTCTTACTTGTTCTAGTTCTCACATTTGTTGAAAGCTGTCAGGTTTTGGAGTGGGGACCTATGACAGCTACTGTCACTTGCATCTGTGGTGTGTCAGTCAGCGTGCATTGTCAGTGTTGTGGTGTTGAGGTGATGCAGAGGAGGAGAGATTCTGTCAGTGGCTTGATCTGCTACCTCTCGTTGCTTCATCCAGTTCTCTCACTTCCCATCCTCATGTCATTGTGTAAGCATGTCTACTCTTCCCTCACTCAACTGTAGACTACAGGGTACACCCTCACGTCTCTCTCTCTCTCTGCTGAGTGCAGTGGCGGATCCTGGACTATAGAGGCAATCGGATGTGCATGGCAGAACTATTGGGCCGTGCAGCCAAAACGTAAATGGCACTCTCCCTCAAAAAGACTGCCCAGGTCACCGGCCTGTGGAACAGAAAACAGTTTTTGTTAATCAAAATGTTTTTTTTTTAAAAGCAAATAAATCAGTATTACTGATAATGTTGCCAAATCATGATATGGCAAAGAAGATTGACCACAACTTCTTGGTGGCAGCTTAGAAAGGGAATTTGAAGTCATTTGCATGGTAAACAAAGCTTGAGGCAGGTCACATTGTCCATGCTGTGGCCTTCTGGGTTTAGTTTCACTCAAAATTAACCCCATGGTTGGTGCCCAAGACAAACTTTCACTGAGCACCACTCCAAGGTCACAATGTTCATGTGTAGGCCGGTCCAGTGGGAGAAGCATGAGGAAGGTACTTGCTGTAAAAATTTTTACCGCAGGCCTGTAAAGCTTTCCCATGAGATCTTCGGAAATCTGTGTCTGCTAAAGTCTATTATATACTCTCTAATAACTTTGATCACCTTGACTCACATACGCTGACAAATATATATTTAATACCAAAAAGGGGACAAACCTGCTGTCATCATTCTTGCTCCTTTCACTGCCAGAGCTGGCTGGACTGCTCTCACAGATGGGGCCAACATGACTTATACTGCTCCATACAACAAAGAATAAAAATGACAAATTAGGTGGCAGTCAGTGAAGAGCAAGACAGTCCCTGCTGCCTACCAGAAAAGGAAATACAAAAAGGCAAACAATGGAAAATGCATCACAATTATTAAAATTATATTTACTTGAACATGACAGAAGGCACGTCTTACTGCATTATTTCGAGTCTTAAGGCGGCAGCTGAAAATAATTTTCGTTAACAATAAATATGGATATTATTCTATGACTGATTCTGTGGTAGACTGGCAACATATACCAGGTGCACCATTTTGACTGTATGGAGCCGGGGATTGATTGGATAAGCTGATGGATGATTTTTCATTTTTGTCTCTAAAAATGTAAGAAATGTGTTTACCTGAATAGCAAAAAGGCAAACCATTCAGTTTTTACTTGAATGGTTTAACTAAAATTTAATCAAATATTAAAATTGTTAATGCTCTCTTTTCCCAGTCAGAATCATTTTCATGCAGTCTTTTTCCAGGCAGAGAGCTTTGTTTGATGTATCAACTTTTCTGTCCAAAAAAAAAAAAAATCAGACAACACAAACCTTTGGCAAAAAATAGATTTGATTCAAGACAGAAGTTTAGCAAGTTCTTTTTAGGGTGAAGCTATACAAAAATATGGTTCATGAAGACATCAAGTTCCCATTTCATGAGACTCTCCCACAAGTGTGAGTCATTTAATACTTTGGTGTCAGATAGAAGCTCCTCTGATAAACTCTTTGATGAACAAATTCATTTTCACTTTCACACCGTAGCTTGTGAATTTCTGTAATCCAATGGAGCAGCATTTTCTGACTCATTTAATATCCATTTGCTTTTTAATGAGCACACATGCATTCAGTCATGTGTTGACCTGCACAACATGCTCACTCAAAACTGTATGCTCTGAAAAGTAAGGCTTTTAAAGAGAAGCACCGCTAAAGAAAACAAAAGGCTTTCTTTTAGATTCTATAATTAGAGGCCAGACTGAATATTACCCGTGTCTCTATAACAAGACCTGATCATCTCACATTCTCCTCATTAAACTTCATTCAGAGGTTCATATGTCTTTGATTGCATTGAGTCCAGAAAGTGCCATTTTGGAGATGAGCAGTTTCTCACTCCCCCGGGCTCTTTATGAATCAAGGGTTAAATTACACATTAAATTTGAACTAAGGAGTTCTCAGAATACTTGACTGAGTAGTGCTAGAGGATGCTGGAATGAGGAAAAAAGACAAGCCACACAGTGCTGAATCACACTCACCCACAATTCATAGGAGAGCAGAATCCCATGAGTCTGTGGGGGAATGCCAGATAGGTGAGAGGGATGGAATGGTACAGCATAGGAGATTTGACAGCACAAGAGATTAAGCGGTAAACGAGCACATGCAAACACACAGTGGCAGTGATGGAACGTGCACTCATTACAATACAAATCTGAGGTTTGTGTACTGCAGCGTTTCGGTTCTATGATACCTTATTCTTGTACTCCCAACATGACACTGGGGATTTTTGTACCTTTTTATCTCACTACATTTATTTTTTCTTCAGACAGTCCACTGAAACAGCACTAAAAAAAAAAAAAATGATGACAAAGCATGAAGCTTTGCATCGATGCAACAGCAAAATTCTTCTGATATTTCAGTGTCCTTTTTTTGGCCTGCAGTGGAGTACTTCTGTATGTGACAGTTACTACTTTTACATGTGAAAATGACCGACTACTACTGCCGCACACAAGAAACAAATGCAACCCCATTAGAGACAATTTTCCTTCCATCATTACTTTGATGAGGTCTGTTTGTGGTTACAGGAAAAAATTACTGTTAAAAGGAAAAAAATTTGTTCCAATATTATTCCATGTACTGGGGAAATTAATGGTCATTTATCTATTGTAAAACATAATGAAACTCAGTGCGTAAAGGGGATGGTGCAACATCAGCTGTACAGTTCAATCAAGCACCAACTATTCTGGTAAAGGCTTGCACTTTGTAGTGTTACACTAGATTGCATTATGTTGTGAAACATTAATATTTTGTCTTGCCTTTAATGCAAATAAAGTTTGAAAAATGTAGTATTCTCTGTCAGCTTGTTGCCGTAGGTGTCCTCAGCTTTCAGCCATGCCAGGATTAGAAACTCAATTGAGCAAATGGCAAACAAACACTTCTGTGTGGTGTCAGAGTCACATGTGATTCAGTAATTCAGCCAGTAGAATACATGATTTAGTAACGGCACAAATTTAGTCTTACTGACAAAAGTGGCAGGTTTAAAGTGCCTGGTATTAACATGAGTGGAAAACAGCATACATAATGAAGTGAAACATTACTCTGCCTTTGATATAAAAGGGAATAGCTTGCCACATTTGCCTTTTTTTATTTTATTTCTTGCAATATGATTTAAATGTGCTTGTTTGATTTTTCAAAGAAAAGAGACTTGGGGCATTTTGATTGTAAGGACTCTTGCCATTTCTTTTTCAGTGTTGCACTGGTGTGAGCAGTTATTGCATTCTGCATTGGTCACTGTGCCAAAATCATTTCTTTGAAGTCTTCAGTTTCCACTGAGCTGAAGGGAAACTGAACTGAAGAGATTTTCTACAGCAGGACCAAAAAAATAAATAAAAATACCCCAGTCTCGTTACAATCCACACTGGCTGTCATGCATTTTCAGTGACAACATGAACAAAACTAAGCAGAATGTCTAACTCACTGTGGGAATGTTAAATCAGAACAAACCACAGAATATTTTGACCCTGCACAAATTTCGGGAATCTTCAGCCTATGCAGATTTCCTACACTGGTCAGAGAACATGTTACATAATAAATGCTCATCACCCCCAACACAAACACCAACCAGTTCCAACCAGTGCCACTTTTTGTTGTAAAAGTAGTGTTTATTGTATTTTTTGTGGCTTGATGATAATATTCTCCTTTTCATTATCTTGGAAACAAAGCATGATGATATGCAGATTATGCAATCAGCTCATGCCGCAGTGGGAGGAGTACTGTATGTCTGCATTAGCCGACATTTCTCATCCATTTCCGAGGTCAACATAATCTTTGCTGTTTTGCATATAAAGACTATTCTGGAGAAGCTCTGTTATTACAACCAATTATCTTTATGCAAATGTGCACGATTAACATTACTGTTCATGATGCAACTAGAAAAGCTTTCCCATAGTGTAAACGTGTTGTCGGACACATTTATGACATGCAGTCAGCTAAATACAACCCCCACCCCCCCACCCCCCCAAAAAAAAAAAAATTAGGACACTATAAAATCTAAATGATCTCCAAATCTCAAACCCATATTGTATTTTCAATAGAAAAAAAAATCATTTAAATTTGACAGCAGCAACAACAACTCAAGAGAAGTTGGCAGAGGGCCATGTTTACCACCAACATCCCCTCTTCTTTTAGAAACCATTCATAAAAGTCTCAGAACTGAGACCAGTTGATAGACTGTATCTTATCAGATATAGGATTCTAGGTGCTCAACAGTCCCAAGTCTTCCTTGCCATATTGTTTTTAATTTCATGATGCATTCAATGTTTTCAGTTCAGGTCTGGACTGTAGTTCAGGCCAGTTCAACACCCATTTTTGTCAGATTGGTGAAACTCTGCCCATCTTTACTTCTGAGAAACTGCCTCTCTAAGATGCTCTTTTTAATACCCAATCACTTTACTGTTGCCAATTAACCTAATTAGCTGCAAAATGCTCTTCCATCCATTTCTTTTTAATACCACGTTTTCAGCCTTTTGTTGCCCCTGCCCCAACTTTTGAGACTTATTACTGCCACCAAATTAAAAATAAATAAAGCTTAAAAATGGTAGTTTCTCAGTTTAAACACTTGATATGCTGCCCATGTTCTATTGCAAATAAGATACAGGTTTATGAGATTTATTGTTTTATTTACATTTTACACAGAAAGCCATCTTTTTTGGAATTGAGTTATAGTTCAGATTGGGATTAAAAGCTTTTCTCAGAGTGTATGAATGGCATGCAAAGAAAAGCATATCTAAACAAAATGGATGAAAAGCAATTTTTAATCACTTGGGGGCAGTAAAAGCATGGCAACATTTATTTATCCATCTGTGGGAGTCATGTGTATCAACCTGTTGAGTCCAAGTTCAATATTTAATTTCTGTGTAGTTTCCAAGCACTGTAAAAGCCATTTGCTATAATACAGAGCTATCAAAGCAGCGAGAGAGCCAAAATAGTAAAGTTGGCTGGCAAACTGAGTTCTGTGGAGCTGAGGTGAGCTGCATATTCAGGTGATAATTCTTTATGAGTCCATCACCACAAGGTACCCCCTTTCACCAACATGTTCTCATCCCAGGGCATCAAATATGCCCATTCTGTCTGACAACTGCAATCACAGAAATAAACACAAGCTGTGCTTTGGCATCTGTGCTTCGGTGGATCAGCGGTGGCAATGCTGCATGCCAAGACCTAACAGTCTGCATGAAAAGGTCGGAAGGGTGGCAGTGGCATAAGTCGGTGTGCTGAGAGATCATTGTGCTGATCTCCCAGCGCAGTGCTTTGGATGAATGCTCACAAAAAGAAAGTACTCGTGTATGTGAACATCTAAATATCACTAATGGAACTCTTTTTAACACTATTATGAAAGAAATCTTGGTTAATTACATTAAAGTTTTATGCAATAAAACTTGTTAAGGGGGTTTAATTTGAAGTTGGGCACATCAAGCTTAATCTCATGTTGCATTAACAAATGATGAAATATGTTGTGCGATGGTGAACAGGTGAACCACTAAAACAAGAACATTTTCCAGAACATTTCAACAAGAGACACTTCATTTAGTCTGATTTTTAGTCAGTAGTTAGAGGTGGGTGTCTACAAAAAGGCAACTGAGTCACATTCATTTGTGTTTTGTTATCATCTCTATTCCCTAAGTAGCCAGACCTTTTTTGCCTCTGCCATCTACAGTTTGCATACAAATGACTCCCTCCCTGGTCTACTCACCTCACATTGCAGGACTGAGAGTCTTTCTTGAGCTTGTCAAACCAAGACTGCTGGGCTTGGCGGCATTCAGCTCGTGTGATTACACCATCTTTATCCAGATCCAGACCCTGGAACACTGACCTTGCAGTATCCCTCTCCTTGGCAGTTAGCAGACGCACCAATGAGTTCTATGAAAAAATTAATATAAAGATAAGTATTCACCTTTTAATTATTTCAATTGCTATAATTTAGTAAACCGACATTTTTAAGGTTGAACTTGTCATTCTCCGTCATGTTCAGTTACACTTGCACTGTCTGACACACTCTGCAAACATTGTTTCACCCCGTGCTACCCCAAAGTCTCTCACAAACTGCAAATTTAATCCCTCAAACCACAATCTAGAAACCCATCAGCTGGTCTTCAGCCTCAGCCTCTGGGGGATATCTAGATGGGATAATGGATTTCCATTTACCACTTATTGCCCCATCTTTAGCCATTGTTTATGCATTAATTTTGTTTTTGTTTTTTTTGTTTTTTAAAGCTAACAAACAAAACGGCAACTGCTGGTTTCAAGATTGCATTCGGGAAAACGTAACCCATTTCATGGCCTCCGCACAGTGTTGCAGAATAATCCTGCTCAAACATGATTGGCTAATAGAACTCAGACTCCAAGCTATCTACAAATGCCTTCACAGACTTGAAATACCCGTTTAAAGAAATTACTAAAGCCATGAATAAGATCTTTTCATCAAGAGCCCCAAAGATTATTGCTCAAAGATGCACCTCCTTGGTGCATAAAATTACATTTAAGTACACATTTTTTCTATATGACAAGGAATAGAGTTTTGACTGCAGTTTGAGGTATAATTTAAAAATGTTCGACAACACAACACATCAGGTCTGTGTAGACCATTACTGCGAGCAAACAAATCCATTTCAAACCAAATTACAATCACAGTAGTGAAACAAGACAGTTCATGGCTGAGTAAACATGTGATGGATGCCAGTGAGTGTATATAAGCCGCTTTATCCTAATTATTTTTAATACATTCAACTTGTTTTCTTAATCCACTACTATACCTCTGTGCGAAATTTCCTTAATACTGCCAGTGACTCAAAATAGAGAAAGTCCGACCACTCGATGTGTCCCTTCTTCTCGGGATCCAGCGCAGCAAACTGGGCCAAGACTTCCTCTTCTTGCTCATCAGTCAGGTCCTTATCAAACTGCTGCTTGGATACAAAGTGGCGGTACTGCAGCAGCTCATCTGACACCAGGCATGACTCTACAGCAGCAGGGAACAATTCATCACACAGGACCTAATTAGTCACCTGGCAGTCCTCAAGATATGTTATCTTATGGCGAGTCATTTGCAACAAAGCCAAAGCACCCTCCCACCGACTGCCGTCCAAAGCAGCATACTATGCGTTTCAAAGTAGAATGAGTTGAGGGCAAATATCCAGGAACAACAGTGCTGGCAGTAGACCTCTTTGAGGTGAACACAGACCAGACAGGTGCTCAAGATTTCATCTAAGGTATTTACTTTTCATGTGTTTTTTTATGCCCTTGCATTTCTGACATGTACAACAAGCGGCAAAGCAAGAAAGGCAGTACTGATGTGGAACTCATGGTTGTTTGTGTTCTGTTATCTCGTGAATTCAATCCAACCAAAACCAGTTTTTTTTATATTATAATCTTCAGATCTCAGACTTTGCCCCAAGCACCACTGCTATCCCTTACAGTCTGCATATAAAATCCTAAGTGCTAAAATGCTTGCATGGACAGTGTTATTACTACCACCCACACTAACAAATTTATGTTTTTAACCAGTATTCAGTAGCTCACCGGGAATGATCTTGCACTGCTTGAAGGTTTCCATGAGGCTGTACATCTCTTCCTCTGTTAGAAGTAGATTGAGATTGTCCTGCAAGAGGTGGTGAAAGGAGAACAGAGTATTAGTCTTAATAAAATGATGCTCACACTCTATAGTCAAGTGACGCATTGATAAGCGAATGCACTCAAATTATTTTTTTTACAGTCTTTGCAGGAGGTGAGATGAGGGCAGACTGTTAGGCATTACAACGTGATGCTCACACCATTTCTTTTAATCAGTAAGTGGCACATTACTTGTTAGGTGAACATGGTATGCTCTAGCTAGTCCTTGCAATTAGCTACATGTATGCAGATCTGAATAATGAATCCATTTCAATTAGTGTCTCCTCTGATTCGTTTTAACGTGCCTTTCTATGTCATCATCTCCATAATGGCATCATAATTAGAAGTAAAAGAACATTTGCCAGATTTTAGGTTCAGAGAGTGATATTTCATAAATTTTCATATAAAGAATTTATACTTCCACTGCTCTGTGTGAATAAAACTCTTAGCAGTTAAATCAATGTGTCAAAAAGTGCAAAGCCATTCTGCTTTAATGGGGGGGGGGGGCTGAGTTATGATATTTTTAATTAAAATACCAAAAAAAAAAAAAAAAGATTTTCATATATATGCACAGTATTAAAAGAGTATGTGGCTAAATTAAAAAAAATGGTCACAGTAAACAAGAGTTGGAAAGAAAAATGAAAAACATTTTATCCAAGGTTGTATAATATTTACATTTCTTAATGTGGTCCAAATATTAGCAAATCCACTGGTGCAGAAAACCACAAGAGACACTGATTTTAATATTTCCATTTCCATTCTTACATCATCATGTAAGTGATGTAATGAAACTTTAATGATCTCATTGGGATTTTGAGGTACAGTAAGCCAATTCTAGTTTGTTTACATGATCCTTGATCACCCTTACAATCTGTCAGGGCTTCACAAAAGGCACATTATGAAATCCAAATGAAAATTCACAACCACCCACGCTTAGAAGAAAAAAAAAAAACAGCCTTAAGCTTAGTAAATTGAAGCAAATGGTATATGTAATAAGGGGAGATGGATAAAGCACAGAGTTCTAGCACTAAAGTGTGTCGTGTTTCAGTTTCACTGTCAGTCTGACTCCAACACTCCTGCCAGTATCTGGATTTCCCAAATGTAACAGATGGGATGATTACTGTAAGAATAACATATGCTAATATTAAATAAATAAGATGATAAGTGCATTGCACTGGTGAATAATATACCTTAGTTGTAATCCAGATAATAACTACCTTCACCTTATTGTCTGGAGTATTTAGAGACCAAATGTACGTACTGGTATTTCATCCCGTGACAGCTGGGATAGACTCCAGCCCCTTCATGACCCTGAATTGAATAAGCAGTTAAGGAAATGAATGGAGGTATGGACTCTTTAATTATTCATTTATTTTTATATTTACTGTGGAAATTACACGGTTCTTTCTATAAATATCTGAATGTTGAAAGTGGGTGGTTCTGCTTACATTGTTAATCCCACTGATCTAAAAAGGAAAGTCACTCAATAGATCACTCATTGCACTCATTAATTCAGTACTACCCTACACTTGTCTGGCCCTGGTGGCCATTTCAAAGTAATGTCTGCTACACTGTTCTCCTTAAACCTGTGGCACAGTATATAATTTTAATGGAGACCTATTACTACAAAGTGTCTGAGCTGAGAGAGCTATTGCCACACACACCGCACAATAAAGTCCCACAGGTGCCATATTGTTAAAACCCTTTGGGCTTCCTTCCACAATGTTTTGTACTTCTTCCAGTGGACACTTTATGCAGTTTTTTGTGCAAGTGCATGAGCTATTCAGTTGTCCAGTGCAGATATATTCCAACAAATGACAGCCAATTCAGAATCCTATAAAAATAAAAGTATTAGGCCCAAGGTGACAATCAGAGTTCCATCTGTCACTTGTGATTCTCACCTCTACAGCACAGTAAATCAGATATGAAGTCTGAAATGCAGCGGATCACCTTCAGCCAATGACTTCACATAAGTCCACTACAAACGGTCTGTGTGTAGTTGAATGCCATGTTTTGTCTTTGGGGTTGCAAAACAAATTGTGCTTTCATCATGAAACTGCTTCATTTGTCTTCCAGACATTTTCTGTGCATCTTTAAGATATTATGTTCACGCATTACCTCCAGTAACGCCAGCTGTCTGCCGAACAATAAGACTACCCATCAGCTACGGATGCCTTTATGATTGTGTCGTGTCTGTCTACAACATTTTTCATCCAATTTGATGTTCAGAGTAAATTTAAAATAGACTTAAGGGTTTATGTAACATCTACTGGCAGCATCTGAAAAAAAATATGCTCTCGAGGAGACAAAAGGCCCTTTGGGAACAAGGTTTAAAAATAACACTTTCTAATCTTGTGCTGGCAGATCTCATAAATAGCCATTTGAGATTGTCCTGTTCAAAAAAAATAAAATGATGTGTTATTGCAAATAGCTTTAAATAACCAGCAAGCTTTGTACCAAAGAGTGTTATAAAATGAATATTCTCACTGTGATTAACAGCGTTTCTGTTGGCAATGACTTACCACTGTGTGATGTGAAAGGATCACTTGCTGTAATCCAGTCACTTTAGTCAAAATAAAGTCGGAGAATTATTACCAAATATCCAGATTTGGGTGAACTAGCCCAATGAAGAGGTGTCAGGAGGTGGGAAAATATAACTGAATATGGTTAAGTTTAATACACACAGACTGGAGTTTTCTACTTTGTTAAATTGCCGTGGCAGTGCCATCTAGTTAACAGGAGCCAAAATACATTGCTCTTGATTCAGAGTTGCTCTACAGAGTTTTCCCTACTCCACGGTACTTGGAAAAGGGTGACGTTCTGAATTCATGAAGAATTTATGAATAATCATTTAATTTATTATTGATTTATCAAGTTACTACTGCTGTTCCACATGTGGAAATGAATGCAACTCGTGCTCGAGGAACAAGTGTGGATCCTGTAGGTAGCCCTATATATTTAATGGGCAATATATTTAATAAATTAGTCAAAGGTTATGGGACCATAAGTGCCCAGTTGCCAGCATGAAAGTGCTTTAAAGAGGGGTCAGTTGTGTGCATGAGTCAATCCAGAGTGGCTGAAACTGAGCCATTCTTGCAGTCGTCTACTTTGAAGACTGCTTGTAAATCCGCTTTCAAGGGAATTCAGTCCATCTGCCAGCAGCAGCCTGTAGTGCCTGTGTGAAATTAAATGTCAGATGCAACAGAAAGGGGGGGTGGGGGGCTGGGGGGCGAAACAGCTGACTGACATGCACTAACAAAATAGCTGGTTTCTTTAGCTAGGAGGACAAAAATTTACAATTTAAATAAAACATTTCTCCCACCCCCTCACTGAATCGTCTCCTTCCGCCCTCATTCCTCACACACCGAAGAAGCCAGCCAAAGAGAGAACCTTTCAGTGTCCTCTCGCAGATTGTGCGAAAACATCCCTCTCTTGCACAACTTTGGCAAGTGATTTTGCTTCTCGGGGCTATGAAGCCCCTGCTCCGCTGTGAAGGGTCCTCCAGCGAAAGCGCTCTTCAGCTGTTTACGCTTGAATTAAAACAGATTGCATTATGCCTCTCACAGGGCGACGGTCACCAGAGAGCCGTGGGTCTGGCGCTGAATTTCTGATAAGCTGCCATTTGTTTTATTGTTTAAAACACTGAAAAATCTGCCAAAAATAATACCTCAGTTTATATGAAATCTAGCTGTGCTTTTAGCCTGTGCGCTTTACATGCTTTCTTGTGAAGGCAAACTAGAACATACATTTTAGCCTCTTTACATTGGCTTCCTATTTCCTTCCGAATCCATTTCAAAATACTATTTCTGGTTTTTAAGAGTCTA